>JANTQD010000067.1:177776-191951 GCA_032988205.1 Onygenales sp. PD_40 | reverse complement strand
TGGGCGGCTATCCACAAAATCGCCTTTAAGTTTTACATGAATTTCCCTCCCCCCCTCCCTTTCTCCCCCCGCCTTTGTCCCATGTAGATAATTGTTTTAAAACAACCGAGAGACAAAAGAAGGGAGAGAAAAAAAAAAGTAAAGGGAAGAAAAGCTGAGCATTTCCCAACACACCAACCCCATCGTAAGACGCAACAGGACACAATAAAAAACAGGAATCAGAGAGGAAACATCGCCCATTAAAGTTGAGGAAAGAAAACGAATAACATATTTCTAATCCTTGGTCTTCTGGGTACCGCGGAGCAGACCAGTTCTCCGGGCAGCAATGAGACCGGCTTTTTGACCCTGGGCGGCGTACCGGGAGATTGTCGAGGCTTTACCAATATGTTGATGGTTACCACCACCGTGAGGCTGTAGGAAGGGAATTGATTAGTGATTGCGTGTGTTTGTTCGTATTCTGGGGTTAGACTTACATGGTCAACCGGGTTCATGGCAACACCACGAGTCTTGGGCCACGAGTTGCGCTTGACAGCGAACTTATGCTTAGCACGGGAGGCCTCTGTAGGAAAACGAAAGATATTAGCACGCGTAATTTTTCCCCAGCCACCAATTTCACACCGATTCCACAAATCCCAGATGGAGACACAACGTACTGAGCAGAGGCTTGTCCGTACGACCACCACCAGCGACAATGCCGACCATTCCTCGCGAGTTGCTCTTGACGACCTTCTTGGCACCACTGGGGAGCTTGACACGGGTCTTTCCCTCGTCAGGGTTGTGGCCGATAACGGTAACGTAGTTTCCAGACGTCCGGCCCAGAGCACCCCGATCGCCGACCTTCTCCTCGACGTTGGTCACAACGGTACCTTCGGGGACGGAGCCCAGGGGGAGGATGTTTCCGACGGTCAAAGCGGCGTTCTTTCCGGCGTAGATGAACTGGCCAGTGTACATGCCCTCGTTGGCGATGAAGGTCTCGGTGACATCCTTGAACTTGTAGGGATGGCGGAAGGAGACCTTAGCAAGAGGAGCGCCTCTGCCGGGGTCGTGGATGATCTGCTTCACAACACCGCGGGTGTATCCGTGTCTCTCAGCATAGTCGAGAGTGCGGAACTGGGCAGGGGCCTTGTTGAGACGGGTGTTGGCCGCTGTAGGGCATCAATTAGCAAAAACGAGGCTCGATATTGTTTCAGGTGCGACGAAATGAGATAGAAATGTCGGACGTACTGAAAATGGATCCACGACCCTTCCTCTGATTGCGGATCACTCGACCCATGGCGTCTTACTGTGTAGGATAACGGGGTCAGTACGGGAAGACTATCCTGCAGCAGTTGTCGAGGAGGACGGCGGAGTGTTTCGTACCTGTTCGCAAAGTTGGCGGTTGTCGATGAGGTTGAGATTTCGCCTCGAAATGGCTTGTGTGGGCTTTAGGGTGTGCATCGCTAAGCTAGCCGAGTTGGGCTAGCGCCTCTGGCCGACCTCGCCTCATCAATTCTCACCACGAGAGACAGAAAAAACCAGACACCAGACAGCAACGTCCTCCGCCCGCGACACGGCTGGCCTCTGCTGCTAGTTGGTGGTGTTTGGCATGGTGAGGAGGGAACGGCCCGCTGCTCGTTGGTCTTTGGCCCGGCTTCCCAGTACTACTGCTGGTGGACGCGCTATGATGGGAGGAGTCATTCTCAACGCGCTCGCCTGCCCGCCGCTGTCCGTGTCAGTCAGGTTACTCTGCGCAGGTCGAAGTTTTGCTCCAGACGTATCAGTTGGTGGTTGATACTCAATAGGATATATATTCCGCTTTGTCCTTGACGAAATTGGTTCTTTGGGTGGCCAGGTCGTTGTCCCATACACCACCAGCCTACCATCATCTGCCTACGATTTCCTCCTAGTTGGTCTCTTAATGGCCTTTTATCCTGCAGGATGTTATATTGCTCATAGGTGTTTCATCATATGTTGGCTATCTCTTTTTCTTTATCGGTTCTTTCTTCGTGTGCTGTTTGTCGAGTCTTCTTTTACGCGACTGTCCTGGTTGTTATCTCACACCCTGAAGGATGACCGGCTTCGAGACCGCTCTATGCTGGGAGAATGTTTTCTTTGAATGGGCGGGGTTATTGCCCAGATTCTGTCTCATCGCCTTGACGATGGTACCCTATTGATCCCGACGTTAACTCTATCTACGAGGTAGGCAAAATTTGGAATGGCAGCAAGCGAACTCCATTGCGGAAGCTGATGGCATCCGCTTCGATGTGCTGTTCATCATGTTGAATGCGTTGCGCTGTGGGTTACGCACATTTCCACCAAATTTTTGGGTATCGTCGCTCATAGCCTCACTAGGCGAAATGCAGCACACAGCTCCTAGAGTCGCATACTCATCAAAGCATGGCTTATTACTGACATGCGGTATGTCATCTTCAGTGGAATTTGAATCGTTGAACAACCGTGGGGCGTTGTGGACATTTTGTCTCGTCCGTGCTGGAGCGATGAATAGCCGCGCAAAGCTCGCCAATTTGGCGCGTATTTTAAGGCGATTTGATGGTTTGCTCTTTATGAAGCAGGGTTGCTCTTTGGTGCTGATAATGACATCGATTTTCAGATTCTGCTCTTTTAGTTAGCAATTTTTGGAGATAATGCGAAATCAAACCTTTGTAAACAGACATTTCCCCTCCAGTAATCCCCGTATTTGCCCTATCAACCGGGTTGAGCCTGTCTGTGGCCAATGGGGCTTCTAAACGAGAGAACCGCGTCATAGCCGCGCTTGACCCAGTAGTTCGACCGTAGCCGTAACTCATGCTCAACCCCATACTTGCATCCTCCAACTCCCAACCTCCGACACACCATCCTCCAACAGCACAATCATGTCGAATTCAGATTCCTCCTCGCTGTCCTCGCCCCCGTCCACAGATGACGAGACCGTCGCGGCCTCGATAAACCGCAGCTTCGGGCTGGAAAAATATTTCAAGCCCAAGAAGCCCGCGTCTCCGCCTCCGCCCAAGCGTGCCCCCTCGCCGCCGCACGAGTACGTGCTCGCGGACAATCCAGACATCGCGGTTAGTGATTTGGACCCTGTGCGATCTGTTTATGCCCGAAAATCCCGCATTTAACGCGTGTGGTGTGTGGCGATGCGCGTTGGCTAACATTTTTTTTGTAACTACCAGTTTATCGTGATGTTCCGCGCCAGATTCAGCGAAGTATTCCCAAAATCACTCCCACATTACGGACCGCAAGATATCGAGAGGGGGGTTACGGACGCGGTCCCTGGGGATCATATTGAGAGATTGTTGTGCGCTTTGATTGGGTTGATCCTTAACAGGAAGAAGGATGTCGAGTACGTTTTTTTGAACCTCCCCACCCCTTTTCTACGAACGGGACGGAAGATGCGATAAGACGCGGCGCGTCTGCATTGAAGCTATGGAGCTTGGAGTGGCCGGATTCAATGCTAATGTTGGTTGTATCTATGTACAGGAGGGGCCATTATCAACGCGCGCTCGAGGAGGTTATCCAGACCCATTCATCACAGTGGCCAAAATCATGGAACGGCAAAAACCCGCTTCACGGCGGAGGGAGCTTCGCGAGCATGTCGCCAACTGAACGAGTAAGCTGCCGTCTCAACAATATCTACTGAGATTCCATTTCTAACTATATATAGCTCTCATTCCTCAAAACCCTGATCCTCTGGTGCCTATCCGCATCGGACGCCGTGCAAGCCAAACTGAAGGAATCCTACAAACAAGCGCGACACGACGATGACCTCAACCAACCACTATCGGTTCAGCCGTGGGGCAACGATGCGTATAAGAGGCGCTATTGGCTTATTGAGGGGCAGGATGATACACATTTCAGACTCTACCGGGAGAGCAATCCCGCGTTGAAAAACAGGACCTGGTGGAGCGTCGCGGGCACAATCCCCGAGTTGAAGACTGTCGCGGATTCTCTTGCCGAGGAGAAGTCACAACACTCCAGACGTCTGAGTGAGCGGATTTATGCTAGCATCCCGAGATTCGAGGGCTCAGAAGAGGTAACGTTATCTCCGCCTGTTTATCAACCATTGTTATACGTACATTATTCTAACTCCGTGCTATTATTTTAGAAACGAAAACGCCGCGACTACCGTCTAGCACGAAAAGCCGCCTTCGCACGACCCGAACCGGGCTTCTCCCTCTACGAAGGCCGCACCCGCGGCAAAAAACTAAAATACACATACTCGGAGGACGAGGAAGATTTCTCCTCCGACGCCCTCCCCACCACCCGCAAATCGACCCGAAACTCCCGCCTCCCCACCCCCGGCGAACCCGCGGGCCCTACATTCACAGCCTCCGGTCGACAAGTTCGAGCCCGAGTGGGCGGCTCATATGGCGAATCCATGCTGAGCGGCCAGCGGAAGGAGATGTCAGAATCCGTCCGGCCCAGTCCAGATGATGGTGGTGAACAGCCTGTATTTAATGGCCGGCCACGGCGGGATCGGAAGCAGACGAATGGCACGGCGGCGGATATTGACGGGTATAACGCTGTTGATGAGATGGATGAGGAATCCGATGCCGCGTCGAGTGAGAATGACTGGGATGGGGGCGATGAAGATAATGATTTCAATGGAGAAGATGATGACGAAGAGATGAGCGATGGCGGGTCTATTACTCCTGGTGACGGTGAGGAGGATGGAGTTGGTCAGCAGAGTCTGGTCGTTCAACTGAGGTATGGGAAAGGGAAACAGCCATTGAGTAGTAGTCCGGTGCGGGATTTGAAATCTACTCCCGTTCTCCCTTCGCCGGCCGCTTCAAGTGAAGCTGTACAGCAGACTGTAGCGGCGCAGCCGCTATCAAATCAACAACCATCCGCGGCACAGACTACCCCTACGGCCGCCTCAGAAAAGCACGCCCCCACCCCTATTCCCGCCAGTGCAGTTCCAGGTCCAGGTCCAACTCTAACTCTCACCCCTTCTCTCCCCGAATCGAAAGATACCCCTCAAGCTCAAGCTCAAGGTCAAACCACGCCCCAGCCATCAGCAGCTGCGCCGCCCGTGGTCCCAATGGAAACCGATCCCCCCACGCCACAACCCCCAGCTCCCAGCCAGAACGGGGTCGTTTAAGTTCTCTACTTTCCAGCCACCCTACTTCATTGCCTTTTCTCTATCCCTCCTTCTTGCTTGTTTGGCCTGCCATGCTCCCATCCTTAAGGATCTTCTTCTTCATCTTCATAGCGTTTTCCTCTCTGCCTCTGAGCATTCGTGTTTCAAAGTTTCTCGTTTTCTCATTTTTCATCGTTTTTTTTTTACCAACGTCGTCCGAAAACGTTACTGTAGGAGAAATATGCCTTCCATTCTTTTTTGCTTTTTTTTTCCTGCTATGGGAGTCGTCTTTATTTGTTTTTTCTTGCTTCCTCCCACTGATAGACGGATGGATGGATGGATGGATGGACGGACGGGACCGGGTCAATGTATGACTGACTGGTTGTATGGAATGGGTATTCAGTTAACTAACCCATTTGTTATATATCTCTCTCTTTACAAATGCGGGAGACAAATAGATAATATCTTACTTTCATCTCTTCGGTATTATATTTAGGGGGCAAATGTTTTTTAGTTTGTATTGTTCACGATTTCTTCCCTCGCCAGCCTCCCCCACCCCTTTTTTTAAGAAATCCCACTGGCATATGCTAGAACTAGGTAGGTATCGTTTTTCCTTTTCCTTGGTGGATTTTATATTTTTATATGGCAAAAGGGTGTTTTTTCTTCCTGTGTTGCCTGTGGAAGTGATTTCTTTGTTTTTTGCTGTGGCCTATCCCCCTGAGAGGGTTGATGGTTCCAGGATAGGAGAGCGAGGAGGTGTCGATTGATGGATGATACACGGGAGAGCATTCATGATAGATTTTTTAATATCCTAAAAAAGATATCTTCGTCCCAAGTCATAACTGGTTGTTAAGCATGATATATAGAGTTAAATGCACAGCTAAATAAAATACAATAAAAATGTCAAAATAAACGCCGTTCCATCACGAGGATATAGCTAATAGTACATGATATGATATATACGCCCTGTTCCTAACGCCATCGCATCCTCTCGAAGACTATACTCCTCCCAGATCGTGGCTTATTAAAGCCGGCAATGCGCTTGTCGCGCTAATGAGATTCGGATGGGATAAATTGAAGGGCTTAAAGTCATCTCCTTCCGACTGCTGGGCAGTGTGTCCAATCGAGAAGGACATGGCCATCCATGCATCCATCTTACATAGCCACAACGACCAAGAGAACAAGAATGGATGGAACATCAATATCCACCGCGTATCGAATAATAGGGAGAACTGCCCAAATCCCGCGCCCCATCCGGTTTCCACTTTGAATTGTCTTTCTCTCTCCCGCCTATTTAGACGACCCCGAACCCCATCTCATCAACATAAGCCCGTAAAAACCGGGGCGCAGTCCTTTCAAAAACATCCCGCAAATCAAAATCTAGTCAGGCCTCGGGTATCTTCCAGTTGTTAACCTCCCACCACCATCTACGGATCTTGGTCCCCAGCGAGCGGCCGGTGAAGCGTGCTCCGCGGTTCCAGTACCGCCATCCTGAAAGAGCCAGTGTCCATAAAGTGCCTTGGATGAGGGGGAGGAGGACCTGTTTATTATCGAGAAGAGTGTTGTTAGCATGGATAAAATAACGGAGCATTTCAACTCTGATAACCAGCTATTCGACACATCGAACGAGTTATTTTCCTCACCTGATCCCGAATTGTAATCCACGCAATCCTCCCCCAACTCTCCGCCCCCTTCAAGCTCGCCAGATAACTCTGCTCAAACCGTAGGTCGGGCAGGGGCGGTAATGGCGGGCGTTGTTGCTGTAGCGGCCTTATCGACCGGCTGTGGTCGATGATTCCTGATGAGATGGTCGTAGCATCTGAGGGAACGCGCCGGTGGATGTGGACTGGCTCTTTTCTGGATGCGGATGTGGATGGATTGATGTCGCGGGATGGGGAGGGGTGGCGGTTTATGGAGGCGGATTGGATGAGTTCCGCGAGTTGGAGGGCGGGATCTGTCATGGTTCTTTTCTTTTGTTGTGATTTCTGGTGTTATGAGGTATACTTGCTGCTTGGGGACAGGGTGGATAGCAGCGTGTGAGGAAACGGGGATGTGTGGTGTTGCAGCTGGTGGTCTGGGGTATGTAGATATTTGGAGGTTGAGGTTGGCTGTCGTCGAATAAATAAATTGGATGCGGCTCTTCCTGCATTTTCTGTCCCTCCTCAACCCCGCCAAAAAAACATCCTCCAACATCCCACCCCGCGCATTTCTCCCACTCTCCCAACACTGCATTCTCAAGTGATTCCTACGTCGACACAATGGCTGCTGCTGAAGGATACTCCCTCCTCTGTCTGGAGAACCCTCTCCTAGGTAATTGACCCCTACCCGGACTGATTCCATCTTCGTCTGCTAACTGGCGCTCTTGTAGATATCCAGGGTGTTGGGTACGTGGAATGGCGATATCTCCCATCTCCCATTCTATTTCTTTGCTAAAATTTGTTCTAGAGATGCTGCCATGCTCGAGAAATATGGCGTCAAGGCCAACGATGCGATTCTTGCCGAGGAGAAGCATATGGGTCTCTATGAGGACCTGATCCAGAACCACGGTGCCAAACTGATCGCTGGAGGTGCTGCTCAGAATACCGCCCGTGGCGCTCAGGTATGCAAAAATCACTCTGTTAAAGGGATCTATTCTCACCAACCCGAACCCCTGGCTAACCGATTTTACCTAGTATATGCTCCCACCCAACTCCGTCATGTATATCGGCTGCGTTGGCAAGGACAGGTACGCTGAGATCCTCCAAGAGGCATGCACCAAGGCTGGTATCCACACCGAGTACCTTGTCGACGAAGTGCAGCCCACCGGCCGCTGCGGTGTTATCATCACTGGCCACGACCGGAGTATGGTCACCAATCTTGCGGCTTGCAATGAGTACAAGTTGGAGCACTTGAAGCGGCCGGATATCTGGTCTTTGGTCGAGAAGGCCAAGGTTTATTATGTTGGCGGTTACCATTTGACCGTCTGTGTGCCTGCTATCCTGGCATTGGCTGAGGAGGCTGCTGCGAAGAATAAGGTATGTACTACAGATAAGTGGTTCACCGTATTTTGCTCCTTGCAACCTGTGACTTTTTGCTGTTAAAGAACTGCAAATTGTTTCATTACAATACTAACAGTCCTTTAAAGACCTTCATGCTCTCTCTCTCCGCCCCCTTCATTCCTCAATTCTTCAAGGACCAACTTGACTCTGTCATCCCCTACACCGACTTCATCCTTGGTAACGAGACCGAGGCTCTCTCATACTCCGAAAACCACGGATGGGGAATCACCAACATTGAGGAGATCGCCAGGAAGATGGCAACTTTGCCTAAGAAGAACACCCAGCGGTCCCGAACCGTCATCATCACCCAGGGCACTGACCCCACCATCGCCGCTGTGGCTGATGAGGCTGGCAATGTCCAAGTCAAACAGACTCCCGTCCACGCGATCTCCAAGGATGAGATCAACGACACCAATGGTGCTGGGTATGATATAGAACTCCATCTATAATAATACATTCAATTACATGGATAACTGACTTTTGCTCTAGTGACGCATTCGCCGGTGGCTTCTGCGCCGGTATTGTCGCAGGCAAGACCCTCGAGCAAAGTGTCGATATGGGTCAATGGCTTGCTAGCCTTAGCATCCGAGAGTTGGGCCCATCGTGAGTATACCCCATATCGACCACCAACTTCCCCTGCCATATATTAGTATTACATACTAACCTAGATGTCATCCACCCAGCTACCCGTTCCCCCAACAAACCTACGCATCCTCATAAATCCGCCAAAAACGACACTCTCCTCCCGGCATACACCTCCCTACTACGACTAAATAGGGGGGAGTAGTAGTAAACCCACTTTCCGCAGGTTCAACCCCAGATACCCACCTCACACTCACCTTTTTCAACTCCCCACCCCATAAACTCTACACAATTTAGTAGCCAAATCCTTTCATCATGTATTTGGCTATAGATTGTTCTCTTTTAGAAACAGATTTTTAAAACACTTTTTTCCTCCTGTTAACTGGAATGGATATAAAATACCACATTCAACCAAGTGGTATTTTCGGCATGATCTTCCTTATTCATTTATCTTTATTTATTTTTTTTTTCGGCTGAATTTCGGTTTTTATTGGCCCTTCCCTTCCTTCCCCCTTACTTCCTGTAGGATGGGAGCGATTGGACTGGATGACTCCGGGTTACAAGATGATTAGATAGAAAGAGAATAAGTATTGGCGAAGACGGAGATATTTTTTTTGTCCGCGTCAGGGAATAAATAAATAAGGAGTAGGAAATGGATAAGAGAAAGAGAAAAGAAAACGAACCATGAACACGGATATATAACAAGCAATAAGAGATGGAGCATGGACAAGCTTGGTAGATGGATGGATAGCAGGAGGGAAAAGAAAACGAACAATCCTTCCTCCTCCCCTCACAACCCCCGGTAAAAGGAAGAAGAAGAAGAAAAATCGTTTTCAACAACGGAACAAAATAAGAAAATCGCATTTTTTATTATTATATCTATTTTCTGTTACATCCTTAACTGGGTATCTTAGGGGAAACCATATGTGGCCAAGAGCGTTATATATATGGAACCTTGATTTTTGCAATGGTGGCGGTTTTGGAGGTCGAGAGCCTGGGGAAGGTTCAGAGGGGGGAAAGGCAAGGAGGGTGTGTAGTGTATTCTGAATCCGTTACGAAAATTTCATATTTCCGAAGGATGGATGGATGGGGAGGGAGGGGCCTTATGTATTTTTTTGGGGTAGTACATAGGTGGCATACATATATCGCAGATGCAGAGAAAGGGAAAAAAAAAGGAGGGGGTGGTCGGAGAGGATATAGTATGTAGACACAGGAAAAGAATAATAATGATAATAATCAATAAATAAGTAAACTCCAACAGCTTCGACTACAATAGTTCTAGTGTTTATAAACATCTGAAAAGAAAGAAGGGAAAAAAAGAACATATCAAACCCCCCCAGCGATCCGACCATGGCTAGCCAGGCTATATACACATTAATATAGGCGGTGGAAGAATGTTGCTTATTTCTCATTGTGTCATAAAAAAGAGAAGATGATCGACTATATCCTATGCCCCAATATCTATATCCCTTTCCTTATATATGCACACTAGTTGGCTCCGATGTATTCCATCCCATCTCATTCGAAGGGGGGAAAGGGCTTTCCAAATACGAAAGGCCCCTAACCTACCCTGGCGAAAAGCTTGTTGCCATCCTACCACCATTGGCATATAGACTGTCAGGTTGTTGAAGGGAACAGGGTAGCCGGCCGATGAGAGGGATGTTCCGAGCGGAATAGTTTCATCTTGCGGGAGCGTAGAGAGGTAAACACTGCGTTTTGGGATTGGATTCATCGAGTTTGAGAGGGCGGATAAGACTGCCTTTCTAATTTCAGCAGAGCATGGTATGGTGTTGGATGTGGAGATACGTGTCGGTTGAAGCTGGTGGTGGGCGGGTTGACGGAAAATGAAACACAAGTGTCGTTACCTGGTCAAGGCACAGAGAGGCTTATATATAATGAGTCGCGGGCGGAAAATGGGTGGTCTGCCATGGTCAAGACGAAGCGTGCAGGACGCGATGATGAGCATGCATGGTATTGACGCACGTCAATTGGCGGTGGAATCGGCTTCGCGGTGTCGTCTCGAATACCGACTACCTATCCGTAACGCGTTGATGGTTATAGGCGGTACTTCTCCATTCACATGAACCTCAATTCTCCGCACGGAACACCCAAAACCTCCACCCGGCCTGGATAAGAAGGCCATAAAAAGTGTGTTGTTATCTGTTGTCATTCCACGAGCATAAAAATCAAAAAGTTCCTCAGAAACAATCTTGCCAAAAATCATCCACCCTGGCCACTTGGCGGCGTCTGTCCAATAACACCCACCCCCAACCGCTGCGGCCCCTTCGAGCTCTGAGAGTTTGACCCAGTAGGCGCGGGATTTGACGAGTATTGATACGAATATGGACTAGACGGCTGACCCCAATCATTATAATGAGGATATCCAAATGCGAGGCCTGGTGGTGGTTGGATGAACGGTCGGCCCGCTCCATATCCTCCTGCGCCACCATAGGGAAGACCGGGTGATGGTATCTGTGTTGGACTTGTTATGTAATCGTGAGGCGTAGAAGGGGGCTGTAGGTTGTTTTGGAATGCCATGTAATGTGGGGACAAGTCTGGAGGATACACGCTATTGTTGCTGCTATTCATGCCCATGGAGAACTGGTCCGTTTGCCTTGCGGTGGAAGGACGGGTGCCGGGGGATATGGACTCGCCTGGCTGTGGAGCAAAGGGGGTGTTAAGAATACTTGGCAAGGCGGGGCGGGGAGAGTAGGATTGTTGTGGAGCTAAGGGTTCGATTGTCGGGCTGTATGAACTGAAAGTTGGAAATCCATGATCTGGGCGATTGGTGTTTTGTGATATTCCGTTATTGGGGTTCAGGTTTGCGTTGTGCCAAGCTGAGGATGAGGAACGAGTCCGTTCGATTGGTGGACAGCTTTCAGTAGGTTCGGACTCGACAAGGTTATCGACCATTTGGTTCATCTCGAAAAATATAGATGCAGATGCAGATTGGGAGTTGGAGGGTTCCGTTGATTCATGATTAGGTTCTGTTGGATGAGAAACTATCCCCTCGTTGTCCGCGGCATGTTGGTGCTGAGCATTTGGGTCGGAGAATTGGGAGAGGCCTTCTTCTTTGTAGATGAAGACACTTGAGTCGTTAATAGTTGACAAGACGACGGGTATTTTCTATCGAAAATAATGTTAGCAGATACGCCGATAAGGGCGTCGAAATAGTATCGATTCATACCTCCTGAGTAACCAACTGAAGCCCATGAATAATAAACTCCCGCACGCGATAAAGCATTTCAACATCCACAGGAAATTTCTTCTCGACATCACTCGCCCTGGCCGTCTTTTGCCCACGGTCATCAACATATTTTGCAGCTGTGATGGCGTTCATCAACGGGCTGAAGCTTAGGGCGTCCTCGTCTTCGTAAAGTAGATAGTTGACATCGGGTAAGTTAGGCGCATCGAAACTCGACGTAAGAATATTTAATGTTTTTGTGTACATCTTCAAAAATGCACTGATCTGCACATATACCGAGGAACCAGGCGACTGCGAAACCAAAGAGGTGCTGTTCGAAATAAGCCAAGAGCTGTAGTGCCGCAGAGGCGGGAGGACGGATTGTGCGGCAGAAGTAATTTTCTCAGACTCGTTAGCTGTAGCAGCTGAAGATTCCAGCTCAGCCAGCAGGATTTGCAAGAGTGTAAGAAAAGTTTTAATGTTAAGGCTCTGGAAAATGACGGGAGCATCCCGTGTGTCGGTCCCATTCTCCTTTCTAGAATTCGCATATGCTTCAGCAGCGATGTTGATCAAACAAAACTTCTGAAGGAGGTGGGGATCCAGAGAAGCTCCTTTCAGATCAACAGCTATTTGTCTGAGAATCTCATTTTCAAGCTCCTCGCGTTCGGGAAAATCTACTCCTTTGTAACACCGAGCATGGAGATAGATGAATAGCGAGATTAAAGTCGCCTTTTCGTCTTTGCAGCTTGGTATAAGCTTTCCCTTCTCCCAGGCTCGTATAATTTTTTTGAATTCCAGCTCCAGATTCCCTTTGGCCGCCTGGTGGGGTTCTTGAGCAGATAGCGCACGATAGAGATGGTATGTTGCTTGGAGATGGTTTCCATCCGCAAGCGCAATGATAGCGAGTTGATTATGCGATACTCCCGAGTCGGGGTTAAGCGTATCAGCCAGTTTATAATACCCGACAGCTGGGTCCCAGTTTCGACTTTTCGTGGGCGGAACCAATTCCATCTCACGATAGCGTGACAGATCACCAAGGCGGATAAGGTTGGCATGGCAGGAAAGCAGGACGCTCTTGCGGAGAGACTCGGAAATTTCGGACGTTTCTTCGGTAGCAAGAGCTGTTTAAGGCGAAAGCGCAAACGTAATTAGCAGGATGCACGTAAAATTATAACCCGCGAGATATCCATAGATATGGTGTGCATAGCTTACTTTCAAATTTAAGCTCCTTTGCCAATTTCTCTAACTCGGGGATGCAGTAGAATCGCGAAACGAGGTGCTGGATAAATCCACGATAGAATCGCTGGCTTGATTTTATAAACGTTAAATAGTGATTTTGGAGCTTTCTTTTTTCGACCGGTCTTTTCTTGTCGTCACGGAACTAGATGACAGAAGAGTGTTAGATGTATATATATATACGGTGTAGCAATGATAGGAACGTCCAAAACTCACATGCGATAAATGATCGCGAAACTGTTTGTTGATCTTCCCATGCATATCCCACAGTCGACCTTCGACGCTGGGTGCCGCCGCCTCCCTCCCGGTCTCGAAATACTGGAATATAGCATTCTGCGCAGCAATACGAAATCTATAGAGTACGAGCACAGATTATAAGCACATTTCTTCTCGACGTAATGCAGCGCCCTTGTAAATAGAGGACGAAATCCCAGCGAAAAGAAAAAAAGCGATATCTCTCACCTCGCAAGATACTCGCTGATCTCAGCAGTCATCGAGTCGCCCTCCGCAAGAGCATTGAGCAGGTCCTTTTCGCCATCGATTTCGGAGCTAAAATGGTGGAAGACGGAGAAGGAAATCAGCATATGCATGTGAAAGGTCTAATTTCCGCTTCCTCCCCTTATGTCAAAAAAACCAAGTACCAAAAGAAGGTCTTTTTGCACACTACTGGAAATATGAGCTCCCGTTTTAGGAGCTGAATATCCTTTCATTTGCCCCCCCTAGAACGTATGTTGTACTCACATCGCAGGATTATTCGCACCCAATCCAGACGCCATTGCGATTGCCGTCGAAACGGACACGATCCCGATATCCCGATCTCGTCGATCGCGTGCGCTGCCTTCGCGCTATAGGAGTTAACCTAGGTCAAGTGAAAGACCTTCGGAAATCGAAAAAGGGAAACGAGAAGAAGGCGGCGGCGGCGGGCTGTCGCGAATCGATGGGATGCCAGAACGCCGCGGGACATGAATCCATTTGGGTGTGAGAGCTGGATTCCAATAAGTGTGGAGGAGAGGATGTGGTGGGGGGGGGGGGGGGGGGGGGGAAAAAGGGATTTCCTTATTTTTTTTGGTTTTTTT
>JANTQD010000067.1:162310-177766 GCA_032988205.1 Onygenales sp. PD_40 | reverse complement strand
ACAGCCCCGGGCCTAGATATCGTTTTTCGTGGTGGGTTGGGTATAAAAAAGGGGGGGGGAGGGGGGGGGGGGGGGGGGGGGGGGGGCGTGTGCTGGAAATAGGTATTCCCTATCTTTTCTGGTTTTGCTTTTTGGCCCTCTGGAAACTGAGGGATGGTTGCAGGTGAAGTGATGGAAGATTGAAGCCGTTGGATACGGCCACTAACGCTTGCCCAGATCGACGCTGGCTGGTTTAAACTATTTATTGCCGCTGCTCACCGCCTGCCATGTCGACCGCTGTGTATCACGAAACTTTATGTGGTCATTATTTTACTTATAGCCACCTATTTTGGTGGAATATTGGACTTGCAAGCAAGAGCTGTCATTATTTAATACGTTATGTCTATCAAAGTCGTCGTAGTCTGCAAAGCGGGAGATAAAAGGTGAAATATCAATTCTCCAACCATACTAGGTGAAGATCTATTCCGTAGTCTAATTGAAGATAGTATCCATGCCAGGCGTATCCAAATGATCAAGATAGCAAACGCTCAAATTCTAGGCTCTATCTTTGAAAAATAACATCGTGCTGAAAGAAGAAATGCAACAAGTAGGGTATATAAACCAGCACAACATCGGAGCAAAAATACATCATTAAAAGGGGTATATGTCTGTATGCAGAGGAAGAGATTCTATCCGATCCCTAGTCATCGACAGCACCTATTGAAAACATAAGTCAGTAACGAGGCTCGAAAAAACCAGATTCAGATGCGTAGGAAATAAGGCTAACCTTTGAGAAAAACATGAGTCACTTCCAGAGGACTCTATAAATATCCACATATTCTATAACCAAAACGGCTGTATCGTGTATCAAAATATGGCGAAAAATGAGCATTATAAACTTGCACGCTTGCTATGCTTTGCCTTCCGTTCCGAAAACCGATTTAGAAAGGAGTATCAATGATTCTAAACTTGTAATTCGCATCGAGCGTAAATTATTGAGCGTTGTTCGCACAGGAGAAACTGCCGTTGGAGCCGGTATCTTCGTTGATGGCTCTGCCAGAAACATAGAGGCCGAGTCCGCACTGTGGTGGGTCGGGTTAGTATCATCCGATTTGAAGATAATGTAAAAAGAAAAAAAGCGAGGAGTGCATACCACTAGGGCGCCAACCCCGACGCAGAATATGTTGAGGCAGAAGAGGAAAATTTTCCGCTTGGATTCGAAGTAGCGACCTCTATTCAGATAGAGCCAGAACCATCCATTGACGCCAACTAATGATTTCGTTAGTTATATGATTGTATGTATAGGGTAAAGGAGGGGAGGGATGCTTACAGGTAAACCAACTGGCGAAAAGAGCGGTAATCAAGCTAAGAAGATTGTTGAAGACAGGAATAGCTTCTGCAATAATCCAGGCGACGACCCACAGTACAACACCGAGCAAAACCCATGTACCAATTGAGAGCAAACTCCGCTGAGACATGCGGTTAGTTCCACGGAATAGCCGGACGTAGATGTATTTGGCAGCAACGTGGGCGTTGATGACACCGGCAATAACGATCTTTTAAAGCATAATTAGTACTAGAGTTAAAGATAGAGCATGTTGAAAACTTACAGTTGGACAGGCGATTCCATATGCAATCTTGCTGAGAAGGGGTCCGGTAGATCCCAATGCTGGCGATGCAACATCCCGTCCAGCAAAGACATAAATAACGACGGCAGCTATGGTGTAGAAGATAGTGTTCGTTCCCTGGAGCATATATAGAGCCTTGGGATAATCGCGAACATCTTTCAGTTCGGACGCGAATCCGAAGAAAGCGACGTGGCCACCTATATATACCTGATTAGTATTCAATTTCGTTGACAGGCTAGAGGCCTCGGCTCACAGTAAGCAAATATGATGTTGGACACTGCCAGGAAGGCGTGGTAGAGATCGGTCTCTACAACTGCATCGATCCCTTTCCCTCTTGCCGGGTATTGAACGCCAACCCCTATCATGGTAATCATGACGGCGCTGAAGATGCTGAGGAACGCTGGAATAGAAATCGATTAGTTACGCGCTGGGAACAGCATGTTGGCAATATTGAATAGACTCACAGGCGATGGAAAGCCATGAAACATTCTTCAATGTCCGTGGCAGAGTAAGGATTATAGAAACCACCATTCCAATAACTCCAAAAATGATGGTGCAGGTGCCGTGGTTGGTGAGGGTGTTCATCATAACGCTGAACGTCAAGATATGGCTACCCATGATGAAAATGAGGAAGAGAAGCTGGGCGCCACCAAGTAGTTCGCGTCCAAATTTCCCCATAAGAATTTCTCCAGCATCAGCCATACTATGGACGTGTGGGTGTGCCATCTTAAACTGCCCAATGGTATATCCAGTATACGTTGCGAGAGCACCGAGAAAGAGGAGTATGATAATCGCCCTAGAAAGAAGAGGAGAGAGATAGTTAGAATATGGAACACTGACAAATGTAGGTAGATATCACTTACGGGGCTAGGCCCAACGCTGCAACAGCGGATGGGAGAGCCAAAATACCAAGGGACATGGTTTCCGCGATCATGACTATGTTGAATGTTAAAATATGTCATTGGTTTGATCACCGATCATAAGAGAGATCCTTACGGAGCCCACATTGCCTGTAAAAACAGCGTCATTATTAGTCACGGTTAATCCAGATAAGTTAGGATGATACTGCTGGAGCTGACACTTACCACCAAGTCAACACCTTGTACTGCACACCAGACGAGCTTTCGTCGCCAAAGGGATCTGCATCAGGAGGAGGAACATTCTTCTCATATGCCGGGAGAGACTGTGCGCTTTCAATATCATGTTTATCCATGCTCCCGAGCTTGCCGTGTATGTCCTTGTCCTGGTAATCCGACTGCACTTCCTGCCCTTCCAATGCTCCAGTCATGGTATATCCAGCAAACTGGACGGAGGGCGTATAGGTGGTATGAAATGTCGTCGCAGTCGATAGCCGGTTCGTAAGGTAGTAGAGTAGGGTGATGGATAAGGGAGTCGTGAAAATTGGGGTGCAAGAAGAAGAAGAGTTCAGAATCGATAAAAAGAGTCACGGGCGACCCAAGTGTGTATTTGTTCTCCTGAGTTCGGAGCTGACTAACAAGACTCCATCCAACGGAAGGCAAGAACAGTGTGGGAAATCCGGTTTTCGTCCCCATTACTCCTGCTGGCAGGCGAGAAACTGTAACGCGGCCGGTGGACCCGCCGAGTTAACCCCATCTCCCCCGCCGCCACCTCTCAGGGTTCACATCAAACTTTCTCATCGTTGTCGGTCTATGGCTGTCAGGGACAACAGTCAGACCATCCACAGTGTGTACTGAACCACGTTTGCCGATATATCGGAGTTGATTGAAACGATGGAGGATTGTTGAGATAGAGATGAGGTCGGCTTCAAGCCAGCCGCGCGAGGTCCCTGAATACCAAATCGAGCCTAGCGGCCGCCGACTGCCGAGTTTTGCGCCGGTGATCGGCGCTAAAACTACGATAAGCTTTTGCCAAGCCGCCGGAACGCCAACGGACCCAACTTTATCCCGAGATCGGATAGGAAATTTTCTAGAAGCCGGCGTGGCCTGCGTTTTCCGCCCAATCTGCAGTGGCGAGGGCTGTCCCTCGGCGGCCGGAATCGGGTCAGGCACCGGCCATCCCGTGGGGGGTGGCAAGGACGAACCCGGGAGTGCGCCGACTTCGGCTGGCAATCATAGCCCTGCCTCGGATCTGCGTCTAGCTTGCTGCTCCACCTTATTTGCGTCCGTTTCGATGTTGTGTGCCGCACATCCTAGACAGACGTGTTCATTAAGGCTGCTGGCGAATTCCTTTACTGTTTGAACTGGCACTAACCAGCCATTGAATAATCCGTCTTGGCTAAAACCAATGATCTATTTTAAGTTCTTGCGATGCCATTCAAGCTTCTCCGTGAAACCCAAAATGAATCCAAGCAGCTCTAGAAATCATGAAAATAAAACGACCAATCATCGCCGTAATATCTCCGAGGAGAACCAAGAGAAATGCCCTCTATTGGAGCTCAATCATCCTCAGCGGTGAAACCCTGATAACGACATGCAAGATGTGATAGGCTCACCTTTCCATTGCGAGTACTAGGAACATCATTTATCTACAATCCACCCTCCCCAATTAACCAGCTGAGATATCCACCATTTCCCCAGGTCGCTTAAGGGAGCCCCGGGAAGGGCTGAGATTAGCAAAGGCTATCGCTTCCATGTAACGCTTCGAAGGTAAAAATGTGGGAAGGTTGAAGATCTCTCATATTGCTACACTAGCAAGGAATCTATCTACCATGCAATCACATAAGTGCACTACACCTGATTGGGAGGCCAGAGGCATACAGCCAACACCCCCCCTCAGGCAGAGCTACATACATAGATCTCACAAAAAAACACTGAAAAACAACAAAACATCATCAGACAGCAGAAAAAACCTAGATATATGATCAGACTTGCTACTTTTCATTATTCCCCACCAGAGTCCCTAACAAATTAATGAAACATATAAATATAACTATACCCAGAGGCTTTATAAGGCCATCCACAGCTATTTCAGTCATCAGAACATATTCTAGCAAGATAATACTATTTTTCAACTAAGATTATAAATAGTGGAATCACATATCTATATACTTGCTACAGGCTGTAATCACAGCAACTTAGGCAAGATTAATAGCACTCTTATTGTCCACATGGATCTATATAGAAGATGTAGTTATGAATTCAAGTTCTCATATGAGATTTTAAATTCATATTATTTCATGAACTGCCTCACTAAGTACAATATATTCAGCTTTATTTGAACTAAGGGATATATAGGTCTATTTAGTAGAATGCCATGATATTAGAGATCCTGCAAGCTTGAAGATGTAGCTAGATGTAGATTTTTAATTGCTATTTAATAGCCCTACTCAATCAGAATCTATGTATCTAATGGGAAGGTAAATGTCATTTAGAAACCTAGAGATTAGACTATTTTTAACTGTATAACATCTATAAAAGAGGCCTATATTCAGAATTCCTTTGAGATATCAGATGACATGTAATAATGCCTTTTATAATTTCAGAATTGGGTTAGAGCTGTGCTACCTAAGTAGAAAGATTATGCATGTGATATCAGACTAAGTTTTAACTATAAGATATTAAATGCACCCTACATCCTGTTAATAACATTACTTTATGAAACCTACTTTACTCTCAAAAATGAGAGAATCATTAATATGAAAAGCTTTCTTTATAAGCATATAGACTATAATAGCATTATCTATATAAAAATCCTCTACTAATCACTTAATATAGTGTTAGTGAGTCAACTTAATTTCCTCTAGCAAGTAGTTAATCTTCATACTTAAATACTTTTATAATTCATATAAATTTTTGATCTCTAGCTTCTCACTGAGAGCTTTCATCAACTAATTGACTTTCTTTGGAATCTCAGAGATTATATTTAAATCATTGACATAGATAGTTATATAGAGATGTGGTATTTCCTTATGATATTAAAGGGCAGGATTATATAAGCTTGCAATAAATTCTAATTCAATGGAATAAGCCATCAAAAAGTCATATTAAATCTTTATGGCTGAATTCAAGCTATAAAGACTTCCTCCTACAGTATAGATAAATCTATTTAGAGTGCTATCTTCAAATCTGATGGGTTGTCTCATATAGATTTCCTTACCTAAATAATTATATAGATAGATTAGTATGATGTCTACCTACTATAATGTCCATTCAAGCTTCACAGTAACTGCAAATAATATACAATTTATGATGTTAATTATAATAGGCACATAGATTTTCTCTCTATTATCCTTCTTAAGTTAGTTATTATAAATTACTTAATGAGATTTTCATAAGATTTCATCCAGATCTACATTTAGATTTTGAGGTTAGTCTTTTTCAATGAATACTTAGTAGTCTAGAGCTACTAATTCCCCAATCAGCACATCAGATCAGGAAATGAGATGCCACATCTTTCAGTGTTGTAGGTTAGTAATTTCACATTGCATTGATTTTCATCAATACTCACCTATTCTCTTTAGCCTCAATATGATGTTTTTAAATAATTTGGGTAGACTACCTATATCAGGTAAGAGGATATAGGTTATATAAGACTTCATAGATCATATTTATAAGTCATTCAGGCTGCTAATAGAGGCCTTTATATTATTTTTCATATGAATTGATTTATTTATTAGTCTAATAGAGGCCTCAGAGTTAAGTAGATCCTGCAGGAAGTAAACTCTACATTTAGAATCTTTAATGCTATTCTTATTAAATCTAATATTTAATAAGGAGATTATCTTATCTTCTTTAGGATCTCATAGTTAAAAAATTGAAATTCCAATGAATCTAATTAATTTATATAGTCTCATGTAAGGAGACAGTTTATCTGCTAGCTTCTGCAAGCCATGCAGGTGAGTATATGTAGGCACTTCAATGCAGTAAAAATGTTTCATCTAGAATAGTATATTAAATAGAGTACATACTAGAATTATATGAAAGCTGAGAGTAATCAAATCTATCATCTACAGCCAGAACTTTTCATTATATAGAACTATAGATGTCAGGGTGTTATTCATAATATCTATAACTATATATAAAATATTTACCTAGAACTTCTTAGATAATTCATTCTAATTGAGAATTACTCTTACACATCTCATCACTATATAAATACTGCATTCAGAGACTCCATCCTAATGCAGTAATTATAGTATAGTTAGTTCCTATTTGATTCCTCACTGAGTCATTAGATTGATTATTTTGCCAGACTAAAAAACACCATCTATATCTATATATAGAAATGCAGGGGCTGTAAACCCCATATTTCACATGAATTTAAGCTAGTAATTAAAAGTATTAACTATCTCATTCTTTATCTTGAGAAAATATATCTATCTATAATATATCATGTCACATGTCATGAGCATATAATATTTTATCTTCTATTAGAACTTCAAAGGGTGATTAGATAAATCATCTAATATTTTACCTTCTCCTGTGAGATTAATGTGAATCTTCTCAATTAGATGAACCAATTGAGGTATAGAGATCTTAGAGAAATGCTGAGTCATACTGTAAAGAGCTATGCCCTTATACCCTATATCTATAGCTTGTCTGAACTTTACCTGATCTCTAACTGCCTGATTAGATGCCTCTGACTGGGCCTTTATATGAATGTTTATCTGCTCTGATCTTATGTAATTTCCTTTTATTTATATTGTATGATCTTGTGATTTCTTTTTCTTTTTCCTTTCTTTCTCTAGTGATTACAATCTTGATTCTAATGTATAGCTTACATGATTTACTTATTAGAGTGCACCTATTACATTTTGTAATTACTCACTTGATCTCTTCTTAGAGATCCTTATTATATTTACCCTCTAAATGTAATTTGCATGTATAGTAGATTCTTCTGAATGTAACTTATATGTACAGTAAATTCTTTTGAAATTTAAAATACAACTTGCTTAGCTCAGCTCTGCTAGATGATATGTCAGTGAAAGGCCTTAAAGCCTTAATGATCTATATTGATATTTTATGAGATTTTTCTCTAAACTTTTTGAATCCTCTGAACTTTCTAAATCCTCTGAACTCTCTGAATCTGAATAATCTTTTGAATTCATCATGAATATGAACTCTCCACATGAAGATAACATCTCTTCTTAGAGCTTTAATACTGAATTCTAAAACTTTATCTAATAGCTTGTGAATAAGATTGATCTCATTACTAAATAAAATTATATATCTATACTGACTTTAGCTCCTATTCTAACTTCTGCTCACCTAATTGCTTCTTTTGAGAACTTTCTGAGATATCTGAAAGAAAGGCTTGCTACCCTTAAGAAATTTATAGGTAAATAAGTCTCTAAATATCCTGCCTAGTGCCTCAGTGTGAAGGTCAAAATCACTTTAAATGATCTTGTGATTGAATCTTCTACTAATTAGGCCTGATATATCTATATCTGATTCTCTGGTACTACTATCATCTGATTCCATCTTTAGATGAAGATTAATGCTAAACTTATTTCTATAACCTCTGATGTCATTCTTAATCAGCTTGACATTCTTTTTTTTAACCCTTTAGTGGCCCAGAAGGCTCTGACCTGACTGCACAGTGTTTACTAGAAAACTAATCTACTCTTTACCTTTCTTCTAAGATTTAATTAGAAGATTCTAGAAGCTGATAGCTAGCTATGAGATAATACTATTAAGAAGGCCCTACTTAAGAAGATTATTAAGTTTGAACTTTTATAGTAGATTGTTACCTTCATTGAACTCTCTATATATCTTGAATATTATATGAAGCTCTACAGCATAGAGAATAATCTATCTAAAATCAAGACCATTCAGAGCTAAATTCATAATAGTACTCCTATCATCTTTAGAAAGACCTTTCTCAAGATCTCTCTGCTGAAGGACCTAAATGCTATGAACTGAATACCTATAGAGCTTACTCATATAAATGCATTTTATATTTCAAATATGATCACTACTGTTATTATTAATTACTGTGCCTGAGATATCTGCATTAACTGTAATAAATCTAGGCACAGAGCTGCTGACTACTGTAGAACCCATATTCCCCTGAAATTACTCATATAGTCTGTAAATGTACAAATTAAGCTTAAAGAGAAGGAAGACTTCAAAGATGCCAAGTCAGACTTGAGAAAAGACTAGCTTCTATGTGAAATTATAAGTAGAAGCTTCTAGAGTTAGATAGGAAGATCTTTAAGAAGAAAATAACTATTCTAATGATTCTTATACCTATCATAGTTAATTGTTCTTTTAATATGAATGCTATGGTAAATAGTGATTGCTGTTATTATTTAATGATTTACTCTCACATGATTAATTATTATAACCTTCTGTATATTCTAATCAACCCCTGAAAGATTGAAGGTATCAATAGTGATATAGGTAGCTTTATATGAAATATGATGAAGCTTGATGTTGATGTTAGTAGATTTCTCCAAGAAAATGCCTATATATATAAGATTGAGAATTTCCTGTATGACTTTATATTAGATTTATTATAGCTATCTAAACATCAAGCTCTCATTGATGCTTGCAATTAATGTATTGTATTCTCTGGAGGCATCTACATCTCTAAAAAAGATATTTATAAGACTACTAATCTTTGCCAAATCTCTATTAATACCTATAACCTTCTCTGAAGCTGCAATTAGAAATTTAAGTTCTAATTTTTTGTTGAAATCTTTACTACTAGTATGATCAATATAGAGAAGGCTCTCTTATGACTCTCTAAGAAGCTGAAGACCAATTCTATGACAGTTCTCCCTCTATAATATTATAAATTCCTTGATGTTTTTAACTATAAGGCTGCTGAGAAGCTTCTATCATTTCATGGTGTGCATGATTATCATATTAAATTTAAGAAGATAGATGGTAAAGACTTTCAGCTGCTCTGAAGACTACTATATAATATGTTATGTGATGAACTATTTATACTCTGTAAGACCCTTAATGATCTTTTAGATAAGGGTTTCATCTGAGTTAGCAATTCACCTGTGGGTGCACTTGTACTCTTTGTGAAAAAGCCAGGTAAAGACCTCTAGTTCTATGTTGACTATTAAGGCCTCAACTGCCTCACCTAAAAAGATTATTATCTACTACTATTAATCAATGAGACTCTCAAATGAATTAACTGAGTTAAATAGTTTATAAAGCTGAATGTTATTTCTACATTCTATAAGATCTAAATTGCAGAAGAAGATGAATGACTAACTACCTTTTATATAAGATATAATCTATTTAAATAGATAGTTACTCTCTTTAGTCTCATAAATGCTCTGAGCACCTTTCAGAAATACATCAACTAGGCCTTATAAGACTATTTAGATGAATTTGCTTCTATTTACCTTAATGACATTCTTATCTTCACTGATAGATTCTACAAGCAGCACTAAGAGCACATCTGAAAAGTCCTCACCTGTCTCTATAAATATAATCTCCCAATTAATATTAATAAATCTATCTTTAAAGTTTAAGAGATGATCTACCTCAGCTTCATCATAGAGACAGAGAAGGAAGTCTGTATGGACTCTAAGAAGATTACTACTATTCTTAAATGAAAGGCCTCTATAATCATAAAAGGTATGTGAGGCTTTCTAGAATTTATGAATTTCTACTAACACTTCATTTAAAATTTTTCTGATATTATCTGATTACTGACTGACCTCACATGCAAAAACCAGTAGTTTTAATGGTCTAAAGAAGCAGATAAGACATTTATGTGCCTTAAGTAAATGTTTGTCTCTATTCTGATGCTCATTACATTTAACTCTAACTATCTAATAGTGGTTAAAATAGACTCTTCTGATTATATCACAAATAGTACTTTCATGCAATGGGATGATAAAGGTATTCTATAATCTTATATATTTATATCTAAGAAGCTTAGCTCTGTTAAAGTCAATTATGAGATCTATGACAAGGAACTTCTTGCTATTATTTGATGTCTAGAGAAATAGGACTCTAAACTCTATAGCATGAAAGACTTTAAAATCATTATAAATCATAAGAATCTCTGATATTTCATAATAACCTATAAACTCTCTGAATGCTAGATGTGTTAAACTGAATTTCTCAGCTGCTTCTATTTTATGATTTATTATTACTCTAGCATAGAGAACTTCATGGCTGACACTCTCTTCTAATGTGAATAGAATATACCTTCTGAAGACTCTAATACTTACTGAGTAAACTGCAAATAAAAACTACTAGATTCATAGATTTTCAAAGAATCTAAAATAATATCACATGAAGTAATATGTGTCTCATTTATTACTCTACTAATCATGACTGTCTCATTTCTGCTCTAGAGACTCTAAGATACTACTATCACCTCTGATGAATGCCTTCAGATAATGACTCAGATTATCTGAGATAAAGCTTGCTGTTTTCTATCTGAATTTTAAGTCTATATTGATATTACTAAATGTTCTGTAGACTCTAACTTCTGACTATACTTCTAAAGGAGATAGTAGGTTTCTGATTCAGAATCATTATACACTCAAATCATATAAGAAACTTATAATTCTCTGATGATCAGCCATTCAGGCTATGAAGCATTCTATTGAATTTTATTCTGAGATTTTTACTAGCTTGATATGTCTCAGAGCATCTAATAGTTCATCTAGAACTATAATGTCTACTAATCTGTCATTATCTAGTGAGATTACTGCTAAGATCTACTTAAATTCCTTCTGATCTCTAAATGTGTCTGGTGCAATGTTATCATCAATTTTACAGTAAATCTTCTTATGAGTAATAGCTGTAAGAATATTCTTATCATTATTAACTACTTCAATAAAGATGTTATTCTTAAACCCTGTGTGAAGATAAATATACCTGTAATAGCTAAAGCCTTTCTCTGAAGTTCATTTTATCATCAGTATAATTTACTCTATATAATTATTTTAAACTGTAGAACTCAGTTTATTAGAGCTATCTAAATCTAAATTTACTAGCTCCTCAAGATCTTCTGACACTTTTTAACTGCCTATCACTCTGAAACTAACAGCAACACTGAATGTATGATTCAGATAACTAAGAACTACCTCTAAAAGTTCTATTTATATATTCAGAATGACTGGAATGAACTTCTTCTGTATGCTAAACTTGCAATTAATAGCTATAACACTATTAGTATTAATATTAGCCTGTTTTTCCTCTTATATGATTATAATCTTAAAGTTCTTAATCTTACTGAATTGTCTGAACCTTCTGCTTCATCCTACAGTCTGATTTAAATTATAGATATCATTATCTTGAAACTTCAGTAAGCTTGTGAGTGAGCTGAATCCTTCATGGTTAGTGCTCAGTAAAACTAATAGAACTATGTAAATACTTACTGAAATCCTGCTGAATGCTATGAGATGAATAATAAGATCTAACTAGATCTCTAAAATATTATAATTGATTATCTATCTTGCATGCTTGACTATCAATATGCTAAGTACATTGTCATTAAAGTTCTGAGAAGTTATAACTATTATCTTAATATGCTACCTGGAATCTACAACATGTTTTATATGAACCTGCTCTGTAAGGCCTCTACTAACCTGTTTCTCTTGCAAGAGATCACTGACTAGCATCTATCTGATATTATTAGAGAAGATAATAAGATAGAATATGAGATTGAAGTCATCCTTAACTACTATTATTATGAATGAGGATTTCAGTACCTAATGAAGTAGCTCAGATATAAGGCTCTTTTGTGAGAACTAACCTCTATCCTGTAGGACACTACTGTGCTTACCCATTATAAAGAATTATATCTGCCTGATGAGACTCTATTTATACTACATCACACCTGATTCTCTGAACTTTTCTGCTTGCCCTCTAAAATTAAATAGGAGGAGATAATGTAAAGGGCTACACTCTTATACTCTATATCTATAGCTTGCCTGAACTTTGCCTGATCTCTGACTACTTAATCAGACATCTCTAACTGGGCCTTTATATAAATATTTATTTACTCTGACCTCATATAATTTCCTTCTATTTATATTGTATGATCTTATGATTTCTTTTTTTTTTCTTTCTTTCTCTAGTGATTATAATCTTAATTCTAGTGTATAGCTCACACAATCTACTTATTAGAGTATGCCTATTATACATACTAGTCTTAATATAATTCTCATAATAGAACTTAAATTTCAGACTAATTATTTTGATGTCTACATGAGGATTTTTAGACATCATAATAATAGTACCTATATGAATGTGCCCAAGGTCTCTATGCCATTTCATGAGTATTTTGCTAACTGAAGGTGGCTCTGATGTTGGGGTTAGAGATATAATAGTAATAACTATAATTATAAAGCTAATTTTTCAGTTCAAATTAGAAGATCTATACTCATGCAATTTCATAATATAATTAACCACTCTACTAATATAATTAATATTAATTTCAGACTCTCATTTCATAATCTTATATATATTATCTTTATTAGTCTGTACAGTGTTGAATGTAATACCATTCAGGGTCCTGCAGATAAAATATAATAATATAAAGTTAAATAGGATGAATCTATAATTTTGATTCTCCAACTGTGTGTATGACAGTAAGTTGACTATTAAATCTAGAAGGTAGTAAATATTATATAGTGAAATGTTATCACCCTTAACCTTAAGAATTATATTACTGATCTCTTCCACTTTTACCTCATTACTTATTGCAATGTTAACACTAAGATCATCTTTATATGACTAATAGCTGAGCATTGAATGATATTTACTAGTCATATTGAAGCTAGTACATATATTTAAATATTATAATCTTGAGGAATTATCTGATGTAGTTAAAAAGGCTTCACTCTGAACTATCATAGTATTCATAGAAGATTAGTGTGATATAAAATCTTTATCATTCTTACTCTTCTTAAAATTATTAGATTTATTATCCTTATTCTTATCTGAATCATCTAATTTATTTGAGTCATCCAAGTTTAGCTATTTCAGCTGTTACTTAGAATGTAATCATTAGTATTACTCATTCTTATATTTAGAGATCTTATAATGACTACAGTATTTTTCCTTCAAGCTCTTTGAGCCAGCAATATTCATATTTGAATTCAAATTTGAATTTAGTGAGGTATTTATAGAATTTACAGTAGGATTCTTTAAAGAAGAGTCAGTCAATTTTTTATCACAATAATTTATCAACTACTTTATAAGGTTATTAACATCAATATTTGTGATTCATTCCTGGCCTATAGAAAAGAACTCATCAAGTTGAGTCTTTACAAATTACTTCTGAAAGTCTTTAAGTTCTAATAGAAATATATCATGATAAATATCCTCTAATCTGACTGAGAGCTCTCTATGACAAGTAATAAGATAATGAAAATATTACTAATAGAATATATAATCAGTATTCTTAACTTAAAAAGTCATTAACTTCTTAACAATAAGTATGCACTCCTCTGCAAGAGAAATAGCATACTTTATATTAATTTTCTCCTATAGAGTCACAATGTTGTCTAGTTTCAGAGTGTTAAGTACAGTCTGAATATTACCTTACAGACTTACAAAAATTTAGTAATATAATATCTTTAATTATATAGATCATTTAGCTTATTTATAAGTCTACTTAGAGGAGCTCTCATCTTAATTTTTTAATAAAATATTAGTTATGCTAATAACTTTAGCATCTATAAGAATTTCAGTGTACTAGGATTTATAATTCATATTATCAAAAGTAATGATATCTTTAATCTTAATTACCTATTAAACTTCCTTCTAATACTTATATAATTTCTCTCTAGTAGTATCATATAGAATAGTAGGCTACAGGGGAATTACCTGTACAGTTTTAATAGAGATAAAGAGGTAAGTCATCATCTCCATGAGAGTACCTTATATTATAATGACTAGAATGTTTAGATCTATAGATATACTATATAATCTATCTAGTAGCTACATATAATCTGTATCATCATCTATAGTCCTCATAGAACTAAGGTAGATAGGCCCTGAGGCCTGTATATTTAGATATACAGGCTCTGCAGCCTGAATGTTAGGCTTAGTAGCTTTATAACTTACTAGAGAGTAAGCTAAAATAATGCAACAAGCATTAGAGGTGCCTGCTAATTAGAGGGTATCAGGCATGTCATCAGGCATTCTATATATTATCAGGGTGATTATAGTCCAAAAAATCTATTAATAATATGCCTGTGAGATGTTCAAAAAATCATTCACACAGTCTGAAAAAAAAAATTTTCACACCACAAGAAATCATAAAATGAGTGCAAAAAATGCAAAAGACATGCAAATTCTATGTAATTGAATATTACACTATAGATCTGATGAGATATCTGAGTTGGGTGAACCTTCCAGTCTTAATCACAGCAGTTTTTAATAAAAAACATACTATCTAGGCTATAACCTGTGGGAAGGTTGAAGATCTCTCATATTGCTATGCTAGTGAGGAATCTATCTACCATGCAATCACATAAGTGTGCTATGCCTGATTGGGAGGCCAGAGGCATACAGCCAACAAAAAATGCCTCACCCCCTGTCCCTGCCAACCACTTCCGGAAGAGGAATAAAAAAATGAATATGGATTTGAAGTTTGTTTCCGACGGGTTCCTTTGTTTTATTGGCCAGAAGGGCCGAACATACATTTTCCCCATACCCACACCGGGGACGAAAGGTTCCGGTGTCTCCTACCTCGTCTCAAATAACGTCCCATACGCCGTAGTGCTAGGCTACTAGCCATCCTCTCGTCCGAAGTTTGACAACGTCATTGGCGTTGGTTATGCGGAGGCGATCAAAAAGCTCTAGATGGCTTCTTATACATCCCTCTGCAGCAAAAAAAAAAAAAGGGGAGGGGGGGGGGGGGGGGGCCCGACACAAAAACCCCCCCAAAACCCACGACTAAAAAGAAAAAACAAGGCCGAACATTTTGTTAAAAAAGG
>JANTQD010000067.1:0-162300 GCA_032988205.1 Onygenales sp. PD_40 | reverse complement strand
GAGGCTACTAACGAGAGATCTGGTGAAGAAGTGTTGGAAGGGGGGGGTCAGGGAGGGCGGGGCCTGACCACATAACCCCTGCGATAGCCACAGTCTACAAGCAAAACTCAGTCCGTACATGTATGTACATACGGGCACAGAGCGTTACGCGTTTATTATTCCTGCAAAGAATAAATTAGTTAATGGATGGGAGGAGGATTGTTGGTTATGCATACTTTTGTTTCATTGAAGTATGATGAGGAGGGAAAGGGCTTGAAAAATAAAATATTAACTAGTTCCTTGAAAGAATCCGTCAATATAAAAACACCCAAATAGAAGACAGCGGAACGTCCCAAACCCTGAGCCCAAATGAACATACAGAAAAAACAAACAGGGAGGAAGTATGAGTAAATATTAGACAGCACTCATTCGTTCGATCGTCGAGAACCCATCATTAATTAACCAACTTTCTTCCTCCCCCTTCTCACAGATGCAAATACACAAACAACCATCTAACCAACTGGCCCCCCTGTCCATAAACAAAATGGAAAACCATTAACAGGTCATTCGTCAGGTTGCAGAATCCCCTCCGAATCCCCCGGATAAGCAGCACCTGAGCCCCATCATTCTCCCATTCGAGGACGCGGAGCAGCGGAAACCCCTCGACGCACGACGCACATATGCTCGAGCTGGTATCGGTATTGGCCGAGTTTTTTGAGTTTGAGATCTTTTAGCCGATTGGGACGTATGAATAAATATGTAGTGTGAGAAGAGTAGAGTAGAGCAGAGCCAGAAAGGCAATTATTGTTTGGGTCATGGTGTTAGAAGTACTACCGGTACCGGGTGGATATGGATATTCAGTCGGGTAGTTAGTAGTTATCTGATATTGGGGCAGGGTTGTATGTCGTGTTCCAGTGCTGGTTCATGACCGTTAATGGGGGAAAGAAATCCCCACTATCTCCCGTAGGGTAGGGGAGGGGTATATATACGTGGAGAATAGGGGGTGGATACACATGCCGTGTAACCAGTGTTCATCATGTTGCTGACACGGAGATGCCGCCGGGGGAATGATCAGATATTATGTCTCCGCATACCGTCTGCATCATCGGACTGATAGTGGCTATGTAGTAGTCTCCCATCTATATGTGCAAGACGGCCTAGGAGGGGAAAGTAGGGTTCGATTTTGCGGTTGAGAATGATAGAAATGTTGATGCATGGGTCGATGGAGAGCAATACTAGTAGTATCTTCATGAGTTGCCAAAACATGGAACTAGAGTACTCAAGTGATATAAAATAAAAAAAATAAAAAGAAAAAGCAACGGGGGATACTGAAAGTCTGAAATCATCCCCCCAGGCCCCACATCCATGTCTTCCCATCCCATCTCCAACCTGAACTTCATCATGATTGAATCTGGAGAGAACAGCTAGGCTGAAGAATAACAACCATTTCCCATCTGCAGCTCATGCTGGTAGAATGATCATAGTAAACCCCATCAGCTTGAATAGTTAGTTATTATTATTCACCTCTTCACTATAACATGCTCCCCCTTTTGCATCATTGCCTACTAGTAGTAGTCAGGAGAGAAGGGGGAAGGAATAAGGTAATATAGTATAATATAGTATTGGCTTAGATGCTAGCTTCCTTGCTCTGTATGTATATAACTGTTCTTGGCCGTAAATGCCTTTTTCCCTCTCTTAATCCATAGTCATACATCCAAAGACAAGAGATGTAGGTTGAGCCCACCATTGCGGAGAATAGCTAGAAGTTAACGCAATGACATCATCGATCTATACTCTATTCTACCATATCTACAAACAAGCCCCCAGGAGAGCAACTCACTATCCATTAAGCACTGAATTACAAACACAACTTGGAGACATCTAATATCCAACATCTACCCCCCCCAAACCCCAAGCCCCAAACCCCAAAATGAAAACCCTCCTCACCCTCCCCGGCCCCCAAACCAAACTCCTCGACACCCCACCGCCCCCCACCCCCCCACCAGCCCAGCACGTCCTCATAAAAGTCCTCGTCGCCGGCTCGAACCCCAAGGACTGGAAGATGCCCGAGGCAGCGGCGGAGGGTGGTATGGGAGCGCAGATGGCGCGGATGGCGAGGGAAGGGGTGAATCATGGTGATGATATTGCGGGGATTGTGGAGGGGGTTGGGAGCGGGGTTGTTGAGTTTAAGGTGGGTTTTAATTTATTTTATTTAGGTCATGAAGAGAGAGAGCTAGTAGTGATACTATCTTTAAAAATTCTAGCGGGGAGATCGCGTCGCGGCGTTTCATGAGCTGTTCGCGCCCGCGGGGGGGTATGCGGAATACGCGCTGGCATGGAGCCATACGACCTTCCATTTACCGGAGGGGATATCGTTTGAAGGTGCGGAACAAGTACCATACATAAACCTATCTCACCTACTCTATTGGTTAAGTTAGTAACTTTTTAAAAACGAATACTGGGGGGGAGCAAATAGAAGCAGCAACAATCCCCCTAACCGCCCTAACCGCCAGCGTCTCGCTCTACGCGCACCACCAACTGCCCTTCCCCTGGGTGCCCGCGCAGGACCCCATCCCGCTAGTAATATACGGTGGCAGCACGGCCGTGGGCAGTTTCGCGATCAAGCTGGCGCGCAACAGCAACGTGCACCCGATCGTGGCGATCGCCGGCAAGGGGGTTGCATACGTCTCGACCCTGCTGGACCACAGCCAGGGGGACGCGGTGGTGGACTACCGCGACGGTCCCGAGGCGACGGTAAGGGGGGTAACGGCGGCATTGAAGTTGGCGGGCCACAAGACGGCACGGCATGCGTTGGACACGGTGGCGACGAGGGAGAGTGTGGAGGTGTTGAAGAAGGTGGTGGCGCCTGATGGGCAGATGGATTTCACGCTGGAGAATGGGTTGAGGGTGTTTCCGGCTGTGAAGACGGTGACGCATGTGGGGTCGGTGCATAGGGGGAATGCGATGCTGGGGTATGTGATGAGTCGGTATTTCACGCGGGCGCTGCAGGAGAAGCAGCTGGTGGGCCATCCGTTTGAGGTGCGGGAGGGCGGGTTGGAGGGGGTTGAGCAGGGCTTGAAGGATCTGAAGGCGGGTAGGGCGAGTGCAGTGAAGTATGTGTATAGGATTGGGGAGACGAGGGGGGTGGAGTTGTAGTTGGATGAGAATGAAGATAGTCCGCCACATTACTAGTACCCTTCATTCTGCACCCATAGTACTGGAAATATATGGCCCTGAAAAACTGTTGCCTGACAGTCAACTGACAGTCAACTTGATCAGACAGTCATCTATAAGCTATACACTAACAACTGTAAATCAGGCTTGACAGTTAACCCTTGCTAAACGTCTATCATGTAGTTGACTCCCTCTGTCAATACTTCACCTGTAGTTAACCTGTAGTTAACATGTGGTTGACCCTACTTCCACCCTACCTACACTACTACTCTCCTCCTCCTCCTCCTCCTCCTCCTACTCCTCCTCCTACTCCTCCTACTCCGCTGGCTGCCAATACAGCCAATATGTAGGTTAGTAGGCAGGTTGGCAGACAGATTAGTAGTAGGATAGCAGGCTGGTTAGTAGGCTGGTTAGTAACGGGTTTACAGGCAGATTTGAAGCTTCAAATCAAGAGAAGATAGGAGAAGGAATGGAGAAAGGAGATGGAGAAGGGAGAAAGAAGGAGGCTCTGCCTAGAGTGGTCAGTCAGGTTAATTCTCCTACTACAGTTAAGATTCTACTACTTAATGTTAAGATATATAGACTGTCAATTCATTCCCTACCATTAAGATACACAAACATCTATTAAATTCTACTGTTTGGTCTGCATCTTATATAATTTAACCATCAATTGACTGTTTAACCAGAAGTTGACAGTCGGTTAACTGTATATCTATATAGACGGCGGATCAACCGTAAATCCGGCGTTGAAAAATGCTGCTACATTCCGGTATGGACGATAACTTCTCATGTTTCCATAATAAGAGAGAAGAGAGATTGATGGCGCCTAGATGCTGCTGGCCAGCGGCTGCAGGGCAACACCGCATCGCTGGAACAACTCTACAATAAACAGCAGCCAGTCACTCTCCGATCTCCCTTGGCGCGACCCGGCCGATGTTTCGCATGGCGGGTTTCAGGGTTTCAGGGATTCAACGTTGGCTGCTGAGCACTGGCTGCGGATTTAAATGGCCATTTAGTGGGATTTAGTGGATTTGGTGGGATTTAGTGGCGGGCGACGCGTAGTTTTGGATTTGATTCTGGTCGTGGAGGTCTGAGACACGGCGGCAGGGTCGATGCGGCCAGTGGGACAGAGCGAAGTATTTATTTATTCATGTCAGCTACTTTCATTTCTATTTCTATTTCGATTCTGTTTCTACTCTCTTCCCTGCTGAACACCAAGATATCCAGTCTCATTGTCTCTCTTTTGCCCTGTTCCCCGCCGTCTTTCTTTATGAAACCATCCCGCTCTTTGATCCCTGATCCAACCTTTGCTTTAAATTAACTTCGAGCCGCCTTTCTTGACCCATTCACCAGTCCAAGTTCCGTGCCAGATCCCTCCGTCCCTCCATCATCCAACACTCTATCAGTATCCCTATCGCTCCCTATACACGCCGCCATGAACGTCAACAAGAAGCTCGGCCGCTTCAAGCAATGGGCCGAAGAACGCATGGGCTCAGAGGCCAAAACCAATGTCTCGGACGACTTCAAGGCCCTCGAGCTGGAGATGAACCTGAGGCATGAAGGTGCGCAATGAGAAAGACCCCTCAGCATCAAAACCACGTCTTGCTAACTCGTCCCGTCTTTGCTTTGAAACAGGCATGGAACGTCTCCAGAAATCCATGACGACATACATCAAGGCCATGTCCAAGCGGAACGAAGGCGATGACAAAGAAAAGACTCTCCCTGTTGCCTATCTGGGCGGCACCATGGTGAATCATGGCGAGGATTTCGAGAGCCATTCCGAGTTTGGCCAGTGCCTTACCAGTCAGTGCAGCCGGTGCTGATAGATACTCTCCTGCGGTGTTGCTGATTCTTTTGCTCGAATAGGCTTTGGACGGACGAATGAGCGGATTGCGAGGATACAAGAGACATATGTGTCGAATGCGACTACCAGCTGGCTGGAGTCGCTGGATCGCTCACTTGTCCAGATGAAGGAGTATCAGGTATGGGACACTCTACCTACTGCCGTTGATATCGAGAACCTATTGTCTGACCATATCCCAGGCTGCGCGAAAGAAGCTCGAAAGCCGTCGGATCGCATATGATGCTTCGCTGGCAAAGATGCAAAAGGCCAAGCGGGAGGACTTTAGAGTGGAGGAAGAGCTTCGTAGTCAAAAAGCCAAATACGAAGACTCCCAGGAGGACGTGTACAGGCGAATGCATGAGATTAAAGAATCAGAAGCAGACAGCGTTGCCGATCTAGGCGCATTCCTCGAAGCACAGCTTAGCTACTACGATAAATGCCGAGAGGTCCTTTTGCAGCTTCGGAATGACTGGCCAGCCGGGTGAGTTACACCCCTAATTAATAAAAAAAAAAAAGAAGAAAGAAACAAAGAAACTAATCATCAATCTAGCTCCACACAATCCCAAGCCAGCGGCTCCTCCCGCCGGCCCCTCCGCCCCCGCTCAAACACCGCCCACTCATACCAAGACCGCTACGAGCCTGTCCGCGAAGAACCCCCATCCCCCGAATTACGCCCTGCCATCAAATCAACCCCCACCACCCGCTCCTCCTCCGCCTACCACAACCCCTCCCCTGCCCGCGGCTACTCTCCCGACTCCCACCACCAACCCCAGCGCCAACCCCTCAACCGAACCTCCACCTTCGAAAGCCCCTCCCAGCTCCGCCGCGAAGTCTCCCCCGCCCCGTCCCAGCGCATCAGCCGCATCGCAAGCGACACCAGCGCCCTCCGCACCGGCCACCTCCAGCTACGAACCGTCAGCAGTAATAATAACAACACCCGATCGTACGACCAACACTACCCGGACTCACCCGACGATGCATCGTACGGCAAGGGTGGGAGTCCAGATCGATACTTCCCTAGCGGCCGCTCTATATCGCCCGGGTCCACGTCGAATGGGAGCGTGCTGTCGCGCGCGGCGAGTATGACGGGGTTGCAGCAGGGTGGTGGTAGCACGGCGGGTGGGATTGGGGTGGGGGTGGGGAAGAAGGGCCCGCCTCCGCCGCCGCCGTCGCGGGCGAAGAAACCGCCTCCTCCACCGCCGCCGGGGAGGAGGCCGGTTGTTGGGGGGGATATGTGATTTTTTTTTTGTTTTGGGGTGGGGTGGGGGGTGTGGTTTGCTGCTTGCAGATTGAAATTCAACCCAATGCACAAACAACCCCCCCAACCCCCCTGGCTACACATGCAAACCATCCGCACACACACACATGAAGCAAATATCCTCCCTTAGCCGTAATCTCGGGATAACTGTGGGGTGGTTGATTCTCATTTGGCTATTTCCTTTTTTTTGTATCTCTACTTTCCCTTACCTCTCCTTCCCTTCGCTTTTCTTTCATTCCTGATATGAATGGAATGAAATGCATCTTCTCCGCTGTGCGTGATGGTTGCATTTAGTTGGTATTTTGTCTTGGTCTTGGCCTTGGTCTTGGGGTTTGGTCTGTCCTTTAGTCTCAGTTCTTGCTTGCTTTGGTTCTCAAGGGTTTATTATTATTATTATTAACTTAGGTAGGGTAGGGTAGGGGTAGGGTATTCATTGGTTTAATCGAGAATTTCATTCAATTCCTTTTCCATTACATCCCATTATAATTACTATTACTATTTATGCCGCGTTCTACATATTTACTAATTAATATGTAATCTAATCTAATAAAAAACCGCCTGTATCTTTTATCCCCTTTTAATAGTTGCCATAAACAAAATATAACATACATACCCCTATATCTTTGAAGAATTGGCATACCCAGTGCACCTTTATCACTAATAACAGACAACAATAAACAATAATAATAACAAACCATCCGGAATTCCATCCCATCTCTTATTTCTTTTTTAGATCCCTCCTCTTACTACTCGTCTAGATAAGAACAACCATCCAATCCTCCAAATGCCCATGAAATCATAAAACAGAGCCCATCTAGATGTGAAAAGCCACTCCATCTCCCACGTTCTCGAAGGTTGAATAGGTCGGTAGGTCGGTAGGTCGGTAGGGTATTTATTCTCAAGCCGTGGGCAACTCAGTTTGTCTCCCTCTAGACATGAAAAAAAAAGGCCGCCGTGTTAACAGAACCTATCTTGAGGTGAAAACCACTCTGTCTCCCACGTTCTCAAAGGTTGAATAGGTAGGTAGGTGGTATTCTCAAGCCGTGGGCAACTCAATTTGTCTGCACCATGACATGGCCGCAGCTACCCCCTCTGGACATAAAAACAAAAGCCCCCGTGTTGAGTACATAGCTCACCGACAAACTCCCTAGGTACCTCGAAGCTTTCACTCTCATTCATCCACAAGAATCACTGGGCGGAATACCCTGCTTAAATCTGGCCGCGGTACGTCCGGTTCGAATAAAGCATCATCGTCGGCAGGTAGATGCCAGGCTGCAAGTGCTTTGCAGTAGGGAATAAGTTTTGGGTCTATAAAACCAAAAGAGTGTGCTAGCCAAACGGCATTTTTTGGAGACCAAAGGTAGCCGAAGTTGCGCCGAATGTGGAACACAATGCGCGGTGATGGGTCTATGGTGATCTTTGTGTCACAACGCTTGCATAGATAGTACTTCGTATGGTACATCCGCTCTTTGTCGCGTCGTCTTTTGGTGTAATGCCCGAACAACTCTTTGCTTCGTTTCCATTTGGTGTAAAGCTGGAGCACCTCTGGATCAGCGAGATTGATGTGTGGACAAATCGGAAAGTTCATGGACTGCATGCGTGGGATAACACGGTTACTGGAGATGTCCACCTCGTTTCGTACAATGGGTATAGACCAGTAGTGACAGGTCCCAAAAAACCCCCGGTAAAAGGGTGTTGCGACTCGTGGTCGAGGAATGCGGCCATAGGACCAGTGGGCAGGCCAGGCCTCCGCCGAGGAGGCAAAGTTAAGCTCCTGGCAAAATCCAACTCGGATACAGAGACTTGTGGCGAGGCAGTAGCGACCATTCGCGTCTCTAGTCTCATCGCTTAGATTGCAAACAGGATTAAAATCGACTTTTAGATCCGCCCCTTTAGCTAGCTCTTGGAACGAGAATGCTGTTCGCTGATGTATTGTCAGATGGCCCCAACAGCAATATTCATCATCTAACAACTTCCCGTCGTACTCCAACATCCTCAGGACATGAAAGCGTGCCGACAAAGAAGTGTACCTCGTGTTTTCGTCATCGTCATTCAATCGTCGGAGTTGCTGCCAAATGGGCGCAAAAATGCCACTTCCAATCCTCGAATTCCAAAAGCGAGCACACGTTATCATGAGAATGGCTGCGCTTTGAAGAGGTAGGAACGAAGAAATCATTTCCACAAGCTCCGGGGGAAGAGAGTATAAAGTGGAATTCTGAGAGTTGTGGTATGCGGCCGCGGAGGCACGCGCAGAGGCACGCGCAGCGGCAGCAACAGCTAAGAGAACTGTACATGGAGACTCTTGTTTGGGGCCGCGAAACAAATCCATTGTGTCTGCAAATACGAATCCGTGGATACCAAGAGTGAGATAATAGAAAGGTGGAAGTGGAGGGAGCGGGTTGGTCGGGGCTGACATTGGTTACTCGACTTGTGACATCATAGGGGATGGGAGCCGGGCTGTTCCGACCACAAAAAGGATATCACAAAAAGGATACCACACAAATGATGCACCTTATTGTGGCGGACACTTATCCCTGACACGGGCATTGCTGCACAAGGGGGATCAACTAGACTTCATCGGCAGGAAGAACCTTTGTGAACAACACAGTCCACCCACAAGTCGATGTTTGAAGCGGGAAATATCGACGTGAAAAAGCCAACCCGAGGCAGTTGACGGCTTGAAAAAGCAGTCAGAGTTTGTTGCGCCTTGAAGCATGGGAAGAGGAGTTAACCCCTTCCATTGAGGGATTTAGAAGGGCCCGCCTGGAACCGGGGGTGGTTTTGAGTCCATCTTAGCTTCCTCGCCCAATATGACTTGAATGGGCGAGTACTAATCACCAGCACTACGGAGAAGTGTGGACTCGACGCTGGTGGACAGAGCCAGGCCCCCCCCCTCCCCGACCTGAACTCTGCCACCTTCATTACTTGAAGGATTTTTTGGGCCTCTTTGCCCCGGGGAAACTAGGCCCCAAACCACCCCTTAAACCACCCAATCAACAACAACATCCCTATTCCCCAGATGGCTAGAGTTTCCAACCCGGCACGCACCATTTGCACCAATGGTAGCCATTTCGTCACCCACTCTGGAGGCCCGCCCCCCCCGGTGGTGGTGGTGGTGATGGTGGTGGTGATGGTGGTGGTGACAGTGGCGGGAGCACAGGTGATGGCGCGGGGGGCGGCGCAAGTGGCGGCGGGGGCGGCGGCGGAGATGATGGCCGCGGGGGGGTTGTTGCCGGCGGTGGCGGCGGAGGAGGTGAAGATGGCGCCGGGGGCGCGGGAGACGAGGAGGGCGAGGAGGAGGGCGAGGATGTAACGAACGAGAGACATGTCGTTGCTGCTGCTGCTGCTGTTGCTGTTGCTTCTGGTGGTTGTGGTTGTGGTGGTTCTGGAGTTGGAACTGGAGCTGGAACTGGAACTGGAGCTGGTGCTGGTGGTGATGCTGGTGTTGGTGTGATGGAGGACAGAGTGAGGTGGAGGGGAGGTTGAAGTGAGAAGACGCGTCCAACACGCCAGGGGGGAGACGCGTGCGTGGCAGGCAGCCCTTCCGCCCGGCAACAAGGAGAAACTTGGTCCCGGGGCCGCATACCCCCTATTTCTTACCAACACATAGGGATAGGGGGGGGTTAGGGGGGGATAGAAGCAGTATATCCATACTGTATGTATATAGGATAGAATGGACACACAGATATATTTATCTATATCTATATAGAGCTATAAACTACACCAATCAGTCAACCGGCTTCTTCAAGAAAAAGATAGGAAACAAAGCAAAATAACATACTCTAGTTATCATTCCAGTCCACCCCTTATGCCATAACAATACCAGTCAAAAGCCCAATTCGTCCGCCAAACGCAGGAAGCAAAACGCAACAAAACAAGCAAATACCGTCTCTCTCTTCCGTTGACTTCGCCCGCACGCCAGTAACCTAATACACCTTCAACCATCCCTCCTCTACCTCCTTGTCTGCATCGTCTGCATCGTCTGCATCATCTGCGTCCTCCGGCCTCTCAACTACCTCCGGCCTCCACTTCTCAACCCCGACCTGCCTCGCCCACTCATCCTCCAGCAGATCAGTCGGATTAGCCGCCCACCCAAGCTTCCTAAGCAGTCTCCCACACAAAAAGTCATACTTAACAGTCAAAGCGTGACCTACTGGCTTTTTCCAAAGCAGCCCCTCTGCATCCTTCGCCATCAAGTCCTCCTTGGCCTGATATCCCAAAATCGGATCTCCGGCACTGCTCCAATACAACACATGGCAGAGGGCACGGTGCAGTTCCAACAAGGGCGGGGAGGGCCTCGGGGCCGGGTCGTCACTAAATTGGTCCTTACCACCAAACATGACGAGATGCTGGTTAGGTAAGCGCTCTATCTGGCGGACCTGGGTTAGGTGCACCGGCTCTAGGATGTAGGCGGTCGTGGTGTAGCCGGCGTGGTGTTGGTCGGGGACATCGCGGCCGGAAAGGCCCCAGTGGTAATTTTCGAAGCTGGGGGCGATGGCGTTGGAGAGGGTGACTAGGTTCTCGGGGCTATCGAGGAGGCATGCTTCTACATGTACTGACGGCACGCCCGGGGATTCTAGGATGAAGCGGTGGCCGGTAAAGATACTTGCGAGGTGTTGAGCAATTTTGTACTCCTGGACACGGGGAGGGATGATATTGACGGCGCCGGTAGATTCCATGTCTTTGATACGGGTGACGGGGCAGCGGTCAGAGTCGCGCCGTATTGCACCTTTCTTTGCCCTTTCGATAAGTGTGGCATAGGTTGATACAAGGTGTTTACGTTCTGATCTATCCATCACTATGTCATGCATTCTGGTCAGTGTGTATCAAAAAAAAAAAAGACCCAAAAGTTGAGAGAAATAAACTAACTTGGAAACAAGAAATTCAAACACCAAAAACGCGCCCAGGAATGGATCGCCCGCTTCAACGCCGTATTCATCCTCACCAATTCAACGATCGACGGAATTGGCTCTCCCATTATAAAGAATCCATGGCGCCTGAACACACCCGAAAGGTCATTGGCCATTGATTCGCAGGACACTGAGAAGTGTAGAAAGGCAATGATGAGGTCAGTTGTGTTTATAGTATACTCGAGGTCGGTATCCAGCAAGATGGCTGGGAGAATATGGTTGCCTTTGGCCTTTAGATCGTCGAAGATTCTCCGGAGACAGTGGAGCATGTTATAGGAGGCTTGGGCTGACATTCTAGGCGCCATGGCTAAGAGAAAGGGGTATAGATAGAAGATAGAATAGAAAGATGATAGTAACCAAGATCAATTGATTGATCTTAGGTCTTGTTTTGGCAATGGCAGGCAGGCACGGCCCACGCCATAGAGAGGGCAAGGGGGAAACCAGACATCCTTAGGGCTGTCTGGTCGTTGTAGACGCAACGAAACGGGACAGCAAATCTTGCTTGCGTAGCACCTTCTTCTTCTTCTTCTTCTTCTCCTCTTCTCCCTCAACTAGGCTGTAGGTGACCATGATATCCTGTCTAAACTCTTGAATTACCCATTGTAAACCACCCAAACCACCCGCTCTTCCCCCAGTACCTCGACAATGGAGACCACCACCACCGTCTACGTTTCCCCCGGCCAGCCCAAGCACGATACCGCATCGCACAACTGCCGTCGCAACAATCAACACGGCCAATGGCTCGCCGTCGTGTGGGCACGCAAGCGTCATCGAGGGCGTAGGGACAGCGGTGGTGTTGTTGTGGGAAGGTTGAGGATGGATGGTTACATAAGGGGCGAGTCAGCAATGCCAAGCCTGCCAAGACCCGGCCAGCCGCAGTTCGCTTAGGGCTGAGTCAGCTGCACGTGACGCCTCTCACCACCTCGCTCCTCCTCCACCGGACACAGCCAAGTTCTCTGACCACCGCCGAACGTCGCGACGCCCTCTGCGAGCATCCATCCATCCATCCATCCGCTGCCATCCCCAACGCGCCTCCCCCCCACGCGCCGCTGTCCGCCCGCGCTGCTGAGCCGCCCGGGCGCCCCATTCCGCGCCCTGCTCGCCCCTGCCCATGGCTGCTCTTTTTTGCCTCCTCGCCTCTTGACGCCTCCAGTCCCAGCATCGACAATTTCCATCGCCAAGCATCTCACCACGCCCCCGTTCATCCCGCTCCGCTCCCCCGTCCCTCCCTCTCCCTCCACCGGCCCGCCCTCGGGCTCCTGTCTTTCGCTATCCCTTCGCGACCATCCGTTTTTCGCCTAAACCCTTCGTCCCCAACCCTTGTGCCCTGGGCACGCCTCGCAGACGGCTGGGCCTGTGTACCTGTACACACCTGCCAACATCATGGCTTCGATTCAAGGTGCCCCTAATATGGCCGCACCGAACATCAGCCTGCCTCCCAACCTGACTCAACAACACGTGCAGGAGGTCTACCAGGTTTGTCGTCCCCGTTGCCAACGCGCCATCTTTTTCCCGTCCGCTGCACCTCCCTCACACCCTGTCCACCCATCGTTGCTTCCTCCTTGTGTATTCTTTGCGCCGGTGCTAACGTCCCCCAAGAAATTCCGCCAGATGCAGGATCAAGGCGTGCGCCCTGATGATCCAGAATACCTCAAAGCCCACAACCTCCTCGCTGCAGTCCAAAGGCAGCAGGCCTACCAAAAACAACGCCAAATTGCCCAGCAACAACAGCTCCAGACCCAGCGCCAACAGCTTGCGCAGCAACAACAACAACAGTCGCAACAGGTCAATGGCGTCTCTGGAGATAACGTGCCTAATGGAGTTGACGGTAATTCTTATACCCTGCATGTCCCCGTTCCATTGCGCCTCCAGCCTTGCTGACGACATATACTTTACTTGCCAGGTCGAAATGGTTCAATGAACACGATGTCGAGCGGCGCCAGCCAGGACCTTACGGCTGCCATCCCTGCTGCCCAGCAGCCTGGGACAGCAAACCAACAACAGGGCAATGCCGCTGTCGCGAAAGCATCCCCAGCGAATAGCACATTTTCGCAGGAGCAGCTAACCACGCTGAGGAACCAGATCCTTGCCTTCAAAATGCTTTCCAAAAACCTCGCCATCCCACAGCGCGTTCAACAACAGCTCTTCGCCAAAAAATTACAGTCTGCGACAACCACTGATGGTGCCACCGATAATGTTGACAACGCCCAAGGTCGTGCAAGCAAATCCATCGAACCCGACGAGGCTTCGAAAAAACCAAAGACAATGTACGAAACATTCGAGTCTCCATACAAAGCCCTTGGTGAAAGCATCAACTATGCCGACCATTCTTTCCGCAGACATAGGCGGAGAATACCCAGCCTTTTGCCCATGGGCGTTGATATCGAAAAAGTGCGCGAGGACCAGGAAATGGCTTTGTATAACCGGATCACCGCCCGAAAGGCAGAACTGGGTAAAATATCTGCCAACCTTGGTGTTTGGAACACCGACGAGAGCGATGCGCCTACAGGAGATGATTCCCTGAAGCTGAAAGCCCTAATCGAGTACAAAATGTTAAACCTGTTGCCGAAACAGCGGCTCTTTAGGAAGCAGATCCAAACCGAAATGTACCACTTCGACAACCTTGCCATGTCCGCCAATCGCGCTGGTCACCGCCGCATGAAGAAACAATCTCTTCGTGAAGCGAGAGTGACCGAGAAACTTGAGAAACAACAACGCGACGCCCGGGAAACAAGGGAAAAGAAGAAGCAGTACGATCAACTCCAAGCCATCCTCAATCATGGCCGCGAAATCCAAATTGCCGCCGGCCAGCAACGTGCACGAACACAAAAGCTGGGCCGCCTAATGCTCAAACACCACCAAGATATGGAGCGAGACGAGCAGAAACGTGTCGAGCGAACTGCCAAGCAACGTCTGCAAGCTTTGAAGGCAAACGACGAAGAAACGTATATGAAACTGCTTGGCCAAGCCAAGGATTCACGTATCTCCCACCTGCTCAAACAAACTGATGGATTCCTCCGGCAACTTGCAGCCTCGGTGAAGGCACAACAACGAAGCACTGCAGAGAAATATGGTGATGATCGGTTCGAAGACGAGTCGGAAATCGAAGATGCCGATGACGACGAAGAAGAGAGCGGACGGAAGGTTGATTACTATGCTGTTGCCCATCGTATCAAAGAAGATATTTCGAAACAGCCCTCGATCCTCGTTGGAGGCACTCTTAAAGAGTACCAGATTAAGGGTCTTCAATGGATGATTTCTCTTTACAACAACAATCTTAACGGTATCTTGGCAGATGAGATGGGCCTTGGAAAAACCATCCAATCCATAAGTTTAATCACCTACTTGATCGAAATGAAGAAACAGAACGGCCCGTTCTTGGTTATTGTCCCGCTTAGTACTCTCACCAATTGGAATCTTGAGTTCGAAAAATGGGCGCCGGGCGTGTCCCGTATCGTTTACAAGGGACCTCCCAACGTCCGAAAACAGCAGCAACAGGCCATTCGATGGGGTAACTTCCAGGTTCTGTTGACGACGTACGAATATATCATCAAAGACCGACCAGTTCTGAGCAAGGTTAAATGGGTTCACATGATTGTCGACGAAGGCCACCGCATGAAGAACGCTGGTTCGAAGTTGAGCAGTACTTTGACACAATATTATACTACGAGATATCGCCTGATTTTGACCGGTACCCCTCTGCAGAACAACCTTCCCGAACTTTGGAATCTGCTAAATTTTGTTCTTCCAAATATTTTCAAGTCAGTCAAGTCTTTCGACGAATGGTTCAACACACCATTTGCCAATACTGGAGGACAAGACCGCATGGATCTTACCGAAGAAGAACAGTTGCTGGTTATTCGACGGTTGCACAAGGTTCTTCGCCCATTCTTGCTGAGACGACTAAAGAAGGATGTGGAGAAGGACCTTCCAGACAAGCAAGAACGGGTAATCAAATGTCGGTTCTCTTCACTGCAAGCCAAATTATACAAGCAGCTTGTCACGCACAACAAGCTGGTGGTTAGTGATGGCAAGGGTGGTAAGACGGGTATGCGTGGATTGAGCAATATGCTTATGCAGCTCCGGAAACTCTGTAACCATCCTTTTGTCTTTGAATCTGTCGAAGACGAAATGAATCCTGGAAGGGGTACAAACGACCTGATCTGGCGAACGGCTGGTAAATTTGAGCTGCTGGATCGGATCCTGCCAAAGTTCAAAGCTTCGGGACATCGTGTGCTGATGTTCTTCCAAATGACCCAAATTATGAACATCATGGAGGATTTCTTACGACTCCGCGGTCTCAAATATCTACGTCTTGATGGTTCGACGAAATCGGATGATCGATCAGACTTGCTGAGGGAATTCAACGCGCCTGGTTCAGATTATTTCTGTTTCCTCCTTTCTACTCGTGCTGGTGGTCTCGGTTTGAATCTGCAGACTGCGGATACCGTCATCATCTACGACTCCGATTGGAATCCTCATCAGGATTTGCAAGCGCAGGATCGTGCCCATCGTATTGGTCAAAAGAACGAAGTGCGCATTCTGCGGCTCATCACCTCGAACTCGGTCGAAGAGCGCATCCTAGAACGGGCACAATTTAAATTGGACATGGATGGCAAAGTCATCCAGGCCGGAAAATTCGACAATAAATCCACAAACGAAGAACGTGACGCCCTACTGCGTACTCTTTTGGAAAGCGCCGATGCGGCTGATCAAGTTGGCGATCAGGACGAGATGGATGATGACGACCTTAATGATATCATGTCCCGGTCCGAGCAAGAGACAATTCTGTTCCAGAGGATGGATGAGGAGCGCAACAAGAGTGATCCATATGGCCCCGGACGTCGACTACTGGGCGATGACGAATTACCCGATCTCTATCTCGCAGAAGACAACCCAGTTGCCGAAGAAGTAGAGGAAATTGCCGGCCGTGGAGCACGTGAAAGGAAGGTTATGAAATATGATGATGGCCTTACGGAAGAGCAATGGCTTATGGCAGTTGACGCGGACGATGATACCATAGAGGATGCAATTGCAAGAAACGAGGCCAAGGTGGACCGAAGACGAGTTAATAAGGAGAAACGGGTCAAGAAGGCCCAAGGCGTCGACTCGTCTCCAGAACCGTCAAGAGAGAACTCGGAAACTCCCCAACAGCCGAAGAAACGTCGCAAGGGCCCCGTACCCAAGCGAAAGGCAGAGGAATCCATTGACGAAACTCCTGTCAAGCGGAAGAAGGGACGCATGAGCAAGGCGGCCATGGCAGCGAATGATACCCTGTCCAGCTCAGACCGGGCAACGCTGCAGAAGATCCTCAACAAAGTCTACCAAGCTCTCATGGACCTAGAACAAGAACTTCCTCCCGATTCTTCAGATAGCGAAGACGAGCCCATCGTGCGCTCCATTATTGAACCCTTCATGAAGCCGCCTCCGAAATCCCACTATCCCGATTACTATGTGATTATCCAAACGCCAATCGCCATGGACATGATCAAGAAGAAGATCAATCGGGAAGAATACCAAAGCCTAAGGGATTTCCGCGAAGATATCCGTCTTCTTTGCAACAATGCTCGGACGTACAATGAGGATGGCAGCGTCCTTTTCCAGGATGCCAATGACATTGAGGTAAGCCAGTAAAATACTATACTCGATACGATGGCAACTGCTAACATTCCTGACCCAAAACAGGCCCTGGCCGTTTCCGAACTCAAAAAAGAAACCGAAAACCATCCTGAATTCGCCGACTTCGACTCTGCGTCGTCAGCCGCCGACGGGCAACAATCTGCCGCAGTATCGAGCGTCGGTACACCACTGGCTTCCACCACCACGGCTGCCTCGGGTGGTGGCCACCAAAAGCTCAAGTTGACGTTTGGCGGAGGCTCGAAAGATAACAATACTAATACCTTGACAAATGGGACGAATAGTGGCGCCGTGAGCGGGGATGATGATTAGGTTAATCCTCATCGTTTTTTCTTTCTGTCTTTTTATTATTAAATCCATTTTTGTTTTTTTAGCAGGGACAGGCATATGAAATGAGATCAGGGTCTTTTCTTTTTATCATTCTTCTACAGTTTTCTTAAATCGTTTCCCATTTTGGGGAAGAGGGGAATGGGTGTTTTCTTGTGTGTGGTTTTTTTTTTTTTTCTTCTCATATCTCTCCGGTGAAACAGTAGGAAGCAGGCAGGCAGGCAGGATGGATGGGAGGGAAAGTTTAGTAGCTAGTAACTTTTTTTCCATTTTAGACAATGCATTATTGCATTTTTCTTTTATGTTTTTTTTTTCGTCTTATTTATAATGGGGTTTAGGGGGCTTTACTTGTATTTCATTATCTTCTTTACTTTACTGTGTTAACTAATTCTATCTACCTACTATTATGAAGTAGCTACATGTAGTAGATTATATCCCCTTCTTTAGAGATATGGAACTGTTTATTTGTCATTATCTATAGATGTTTGGGGAGGGAGGCAGTTCTTACTGTTACTTTCTTGTATACATCTCGAGGTCCTGGGGTATGTATGATAGGGGCTGAAGTCTACCCCAGCTACAGGTTAAATCTATCTATCTATCTATGGTAATAGCAGCCCCTTAAACTTTTATATATGATCGCAGGGAAATGTATACATGGTGATGGATACTATCAACAGGCAAGGAAGGGTCCAACATTCAATTCAGGAAGAGATATCAAAAATTAAAAACACCAAATGATAAAAATTCTTTCTTTTCTTTTCTCTCTCTCTCTCTCTCTCTCTCTCTCTCTCTCTCTTGTTTTCAGAGGGTTGAAAACGCCAATTCCCTTCTTTTCCTGCCTTGAAAAAAAAGAAACGCAACTATTTTAAATAATTTGTTAAATGCCCCAAAGAAAAATCCCAAAAGAAACGCCATTCATCATGAAAACCCCATCCATCCCATCCCAATCAATCCCTACGAAACCAACACGCATAAGGGTAAATGCAGAAAGAAAATGCTAAAAACAAAAAGCCCCATTTTTTATAACAAAAACCAGAAGTATAGAAAATGAAGAAAAAAAAAAAGAACCGGGGAAAAAGAAAGCAAAATCGCCAACAAAGAATAGTTAGTTAGCTAGCATTCTTCCTCCGATTCCTCCTCCTCCTCCTCATCCCTCCCCACCGGCTCCAACCACTTACTCATATACGGCCCATCAAGCCAATACCCCAACCTCGCATAATAACTCCTCACCCCAACGCCAGAAATAACACTAATCTTCCGACTCCCATGTTCCTCCCTCGCAATCCTCTCCGCCTCCTCCATCAACAACGTCCCGAACCCCCTATGCTGAAACTTTCTTGGATCGCGCCCATGCAACGGCACCGCGGAGCCGTACACATGCAGCTCACGGACAAGACTCGTCTGCTGGCCCGTCAGCTCCGGGCGGAAGGTATGTGTCTTGCTACACTTGCGCAGGCGTAGGAGGCCGATGAGGATGTCTTGCTTGGGATCCTCGTAGGCGAGGAAGGTCTCCCAGCCGCCGTTGGCGGTGTAGTCGCGGCGGACGAGCTCGACTTGGGACGGGCGGATTTTGTTCTTGACTTCGTTGATGCCGACCTCGCGCGTGCGCACGTCGCGGCACGTCGTGCCGAAGTCTTTCATCCGGCTGAGGGCGAGTTCGCGGAGGTTCCCGTTCTCCACGCCGCTGGTGACGAGGGGCATGGGGATGTCGCGTTGGACGCGGTAGATGCGGGTCCAGGGGGGTACGAGGGCGAGGATGCGCGCGACGATGTCGATGAGGGCGTTGGGTGTGTAGTTCTTGTAGCGGCCTGTTCGCCAGAGTTCGTATAGGCCTGTGCCGCGGATGACGAGGGTGGGGTAGATTTTTAAGCCATCGGTGCGGAAGTCTGGGTTTTCGAAGTATTCGCGGAACTGGTCGAGGTCGCGCTCCATGCCGACGTTGGGAAGGTCGGGCATCATGTGGCTGACGACTTTGAAGCCGGCGTCTTTGGAGAGTTTGAAGGTCTCCGCTACGGCTTTGACGGTGTGGCCGCGGTTGGTGTCGCGGGCGACGTCTTCGTAGAGGCTCTGCACGCCGATTTCAAGCCGGGTGCAGCCGTATCGGAGCATGCTGCTTAGATGTGTGTCTAGACAGTAGTCTGGGCGTGTTTCTATTGTGATTCCAACGCATTTTATATTACTCATTTCTCCGGCCTGGACGGCCTCGTCGACATTGCTGGTCTGGTAACCACTCAGCGCATTGTGGAGCTGAGATATAAACTCGTCTCGATAATCCTCTGGCAAGGACATGAAGGTGCCACCCATTATGATATATTCCACCTTATCCACGCTATGTCCTAGGGATTTTATCTGGTCGACCCGCCCTCGCGCCTGTTCGAATGGATCATACCTAGCTCGAATGGCACGCATCGACGTGGGTTCATATCCAGTGTAGGATTGCGTGGAGTATTCGAAATCCGAGTCGGGACCACCTGGACAGTAGACACAGATATTCCCGGTGTACGCGATGTGAGGGCATCGATGTGGCTTGCACATAACCGCCACGACGGCGATTCCAGAGGACGTTCCTATACAAACAGTCAGTAAAGGTCCAACATATTATAAAGGCTGGCCAGGCACATACTTATAGGTTTCGCAATGAGCTTTGGAAGAATATATTTTTTATAATGTTCAGGGACAGCAGAGATAATAGCCGTCAGGGGCGGCTGGGTGCTCAAGCTGTGCTTTTTCGAGATTTGACCCCGCAGTTTGTTCAGATTGATGTCCTTCTTGGGCTTGGACGAGTCCCTGCCGGACTCATATTCTTGGATAAGGGCGTTGGCGATGTCTGAGCAGGCGCGCATGTATCGTTCGTTCTCTGGCGGTAGCTTGGCGGCCTTCTGCATTTTGTGCAGCTGCTTGGTGGACGGCGCAGCGGTCATGGTCTCGGTGGCCATGATGGCGGGGGCGGTAGGGCGATGTCAGTAGTAGCAGGACTAGTATTAATACGCAGCTAGGGCGATCGCAAGAGCTGTGTAAGCAGGCGCAGACTGGCTACTGGTGATGCGAGGCAGTGCCGGCTGTGGTGTCGGTGTCAGTGATATCAAGATGCAAGAATCAGATGCCAGACTGTTGCCGCGTCTAGTGTTCGGCGCAAAAAAAGTCGCGGCGAATTCGGCGCTTGGCGACTAGCGCGGCCAGCCGCCGCGCCTGCCCAAAGCAGCCATCGGAAAACACGCCGCCGTCCAGCCGCGATCTTCTCGCTTCCTCGTCCACCCCCTGCGGCTCTCTACTCTCTCTCCTGTTGTCTCCCCCCTCCCTTCACAATGCAGGTTTTCCGGTCTCGCACGGCTGCTGCGCTGCAGGGCGCCGTCATTTCGCAGCGTCGTGGCCTCATCACCTCCGCTGCCGGCTATTCCTCCACTATTGACAACCTTCGGATTAACAGCGACACCAAGGTCATCTACCAAGGCTTTACCGGGAAGCAGGGAACGTGAGTACAATTAATTGCCCCCGTTTGCGCCGAGTTATTGTGCTAATATGCGCATTCGATAGCTTCCACGCCCAGCAGGCTCTTGACTACGGTAACAAACAGCCTCCTTCCTGCCCATTTCGCCCGAAAATACTACCTCATGGACGCCGGCTGATATATCTTAGGCACAAACATCGTTGGTGGAACGAACCCCAAGAAAGCTGGGGAAACCCATCTTGGAAAGCCAGTCTTCGCCAGCGTACGGGACGCCGTGAAGGAGACCGGTGCCACGGCCTCTGCTATCTTCGTTCCGTATGTCCAGCCACCGCTTCATCTGCCGGGAGTCACAGAACTGACAAGTAATTTAGTCCTCCAGTTGCTGCTAAGGGTATCGAGGAAGCAATTGAAGCTGAAATTCCCCTCGTTGTTTGGTTTGTCTCCCCTGGCCTGGACCGCGTCACTTCTAAGACCCAGGAAACTGATAAGCTACAGCATCACGGAAGGTATCCCACAACATGGTATGTGCTCATAATACCCCCCTAGGGCATCAAATACCTGCTAAATGTCATCCAGATATGGTCCGCATCACCGACATCCTCAAAACGCAAAACAAGACCAGACTAGTCGGCCCCAACTGCCCTGGTATCATTGCTCCAGTATGTGATATCTGCCTCTGCCCTTCTTACCCCTATTCCACGTCCTAGAGAGCATATACTTAACTCGTCAATCACAGGGCCAATGCAAAATCGGCATCATGCCCGGCTTCATCCACAAGCGGGGCCGTATCGGCATCGTGTCCCGATCAGGAACTCTAACATACGAGGCCGTCAACCAAACCACCCAAGCCGGACTCGGCCAATCGCTCGTCGTCGGTATCGGCGGTGACCCCTTCTCCGGCACCAACTTCATCGACTGCCTCAAAGTCTTCCTCAAGGACGAGGAGACCGATGGAATCATCATGATCGGTGAGATTGGTGGTAGCGCCGAGGAGGACGCAGCTGAGTTCCTCAAGAGCGAGAACAAGGCGAATAAGCCTGCCGTTGGATTTATTGCTGGCATCAGCGCGCCCCCCGGACGGAGAATGGGACATGCCGGTGCTATTGTTTCTGGTGGCAAGGGCGGTGCTGACTCGAAGATCTCTGCGCTCGAGGCCGCGGGTGTTATTGTTGAGCGCAGCCCGGCTGCGCTGGGCAAGACGCTGCTGGCGGAGTTTGTGAGGAGAGATCTTGTATAAACCGTTTTGATACTCTTGTGTTTCTCTTGCGATTTCGTGAAACCCCCTCCGGCAAACCATTGGCATTATTTTCTGTGTCCGGTATTTTCTTTATAATAATCTGTATTTGATACATGTGATTTTATTTTGATCCTCTCTTATTTTTCCCCCTCTTTTTGCTATGTAGCATCATTTCCTTGCGTTTTCTGGTTGCATTTTGGTTTTGTTTTTCGTTGTCATGATAAACCAACCACCCAACTGCCCGGTTTGGGTATACCCCCTGAGCAATTAAAGGATAAGAAAGGAAAAAGAAAAAGGGAAGAACTATATGTAGGATTTATTTCCTATGCCATAAGTTCAGCCGCAGTCATGCTGCATACACATATCTTTCTGCTTTCTTGAGGGGGAGGGCTGGTTGTTCAAGGCTGGTGTACTGGAGGTTGTAGTTGCGCGTTGGACTTGGCCTGTGCAACCATTATATTAAAACCAAGGTTTCCAACTCTCCTTTTCTCAGTAATAAGTACATTTGTTATATATATAAAGCTTGGATTAGTAAATATAAAAGTACACAGCTCAAAACCAGCAAATATCAAATATACAAAGCATCGTCCGCTCAGCCGCCGACTAGCGCCGCCCGCGCCAACCAGCCAATGGCTTGGCAGCGTCTCCAGCCGGCAACAACTACGCAACCAACAGCCTCCGTCACCAACCTGCGACATATCTCAGCGCATCTCTCCTCTGCTACCACTGCTTCCCCTACTACCACTGCTCCTTCTACTACCACTACCTTATTCGCTGCTCACCTCTTGACGCGCCGTCTCAACAAACGCACTGTCCGCCCGCTGCCTCCTCGCCAGCCTCCTACCAAACCGCCCACGATCTCCATATCAGTCTCGCCCGACATGAAGCCCGTCGTATCGGCACTCAACGCCTGGAGCTGGTAAGGGAGTCCCCGGATATACAGAAACCGTAACCTCGCTAACTCTATCCGTCACCAAAACCACAGCTTCATCATTTCCGTCTTTGCCGTCGTCATCCTCTCAGTCCTCGGCTCGCTATTTAAAGTACGTTTTAAAACGACATCACATATAGGGCGGGCTATTAATAGCTGCGAATGCCCCAGGACTCCAGGAGCCCATGGGCTAACATATTTACCACAGAGCAACCACCACTCCGTCACAGGCTCCACCAAAGACCCAGAGGACGGCGTCGCCGTTGCAGCTTCTATATTCACAGCCGTCGTCGTATATGCTGTACGTATGATCCCAACACGGTCCGACCTGCTGCGTCCCGCGGTGTCCGCGTCTGGGCAGCAAATACCCACCGGGCAGAAGAACCTAGTTGAGTTTAAGCTGACGTGTATCTATTCTAGTTCTTCGCTGTATTCTGCGGCCTACAAGCATTCCTACATGTACGGTCGAGTCGAAGGGGGGCGATATCACTGAACTAATCCTACCGTTTTTTTTTTCTTTAATATAATGGGGAGGGGTATCATTTTATACATATGAGGTACAGGGGGGTGAGGGATTAGCTTGCTATTGTTTTGGTTGTTTTTGACTTGGGCACGTTTAGATATGCATGGCTTCGTGGCGGGATGAAAGAAGGGATGGGCTGGGGAAAAGACGCTGTGGAGGATGGATGGATTATAGGCGGTGGTCAACGTCGGATACTGGAACCCGATATCTTTCCCCCATTTTCACGACTTCATACGCCCTGATCATCGAATCCACCAACAAAAGGAAAAAGATCCTCGACCAGCAACCCACACCTAAACCCCCACGACGCCAACCTCGTCCCCTCCCCGTCCATCACCCACCACCTCACCTCGCCCTACCATAATTCCCCGAGCACACGGAGAACAGTTTCCTTTCTCTCCGTTTTGATCTTGTTTTCTAGGCGCCTTTTGAGAGTTAGCTGCGCGTGTCCTTTCCTTTTCTTCCTTGTTTGTACTATGTAAAGCTGTGACGAAATACATCTTCTTTTTTTTGGGGGGGCGGACCATCTTGTGCTTTTTGATATTTTACGCTGATTAGTGTACACGTACCTGCAAGTATAATTAAATATAGGTATCATCACATCAACCTAACTTCCATTCATCTTATTCCACGCTACACACTCATCAAAAGTCACCCCGGAACCCCCGAATATATCAAGCGCACTTCCAATCGTCAAATCCACTTTCCCTCCACTACTAGCCTTGACCCGGTCGAGATCCCCAAGATTTCTCCCACCGCCAGCATATGTTACGGGGATGGTACACCACTGCGCCAGTTTCGATACCAGCGCCTCGTCAATTCCTTGCTGCAGGCCCTCGACGTCCGCGGCGTGGATGAGGAATTCGGAACAGTATGGTTCGAGCATTGTGATGGTTTCTGTGCAAGGGGTATATTATGAGTCAGTTACCGTCATCATCACGGGACGCTCATCAGGTATATATATATATATATATGTATATACATTTACATACCTTGGGTAATCTCCATTTCCGTTATCGTCTGCCACCGATTCATAGCGACGAACCATGTGTCCCCCCTCTTCCGACAACTCAGGTCCAATACCAGCTTAGACTTGTCATTGTCGAGTGCGGCAAGGACGGCGTTTAATCGATCGAGCGAGAACCGGCCTTCGGGGAAAAGATATGATGTGATGATCACCTACTGATTCACATTGCAGCGCATGAGTATTTTCTTTTCTATTCCACTCTTGAAATGAACAGTGCAAATTCAATTTAAAAAAAACGAAAAGAATCAAATAATAACATAAAAAAAGTACCCCCCCATATCCCGGAACCCCGAAATCCCCAGCTCACATTCACATTCACATTCACATTCACAAGAACAGCACAGAACAGGACAGAACAGAACACACCTTCTCAGCCCCCCTCTCAATCCAATACCTCGCATTCTTATCCGTAATGCCTCCCGCAACCTGAAACCCCCCAGGCCACGCAGCCAGCGCCTCCTTCGCAGCATCATCATTCCCTCCACCAAGCATAACCACATGCCCACCCCTCAGATCATGTTCTCTGTAGAGCGTCGCATAGTGGCCCGCCGGCAGCGAGGAGACGTAGTTGGTCTTCAGTTCGCCAGGCGTAGAGGTCAATGTGCCGCCGACAATTTGCTTGACTTGGCCTGCGTGGAGGTCAATGCAGGGTCGGAAACGGGTCATTGTTTTTTGATTTTGAAAGGAGAGGGGTTCAATTCGTCCGGGTTTGGGCTGTGAGGTAAGTTGTTTGTTCTGTTCGAGGCTGGTGGGATGGATAATAAATTGTCTTTATCGATTAGAAACACGTGACCTTGAATTTTAAGGTTCTGGCGCCGATGACATCGCGCCGCAAAAATTATCTGAGCTAGAGAACGAACGAACAGGAACGCTTTCGTCGCAATTCTTCACCGGGCTCCACGGAGAACATAACCGGATCAGATATTTTTCGAAACGATATCCCAGATAACATATATATTTTTCACCATGCTAGGCAAAAGAAAGCGCGAAGTGGCCGTTGTGACGAGAGAAACGGAGAAAGATGATAGCGAACAAATCACGCCCGACGAAGCGCAGGAGATCCTCCGAAGACACTTTGAATCCAGATTTGCGCCATTGGATATTCCCAAGAAGCGAATAATTGCGGTGGAAGAAGAAGAAGAAGAAGAAGAAGAAGAAGACATCTCGGATGCAGGGTCTACAGGCGATGAGGATGGAGAGGGATGGGATGGACTATCAGACGGTGATGAGAGTGAGCAGTCCGCTGAGGTCGTTGAACATACGGCATCGTGGGGTACAGGGATGGATATTTTTGATAAACAGGCTAGAAAGGCGTTTATGGTGCGATTTTTTTCTTCGTCTCCCTTTTTCCCGAAATCAATATACATTATGTATATATGCTTACGAAACCCAAACAGACCGCAAAACCCCCCTCCTCCTCCGACATAACAAACCGATCAAAACCCAACCCATCAAAGAACGATAGTCCCGCCGAAATCGCCACGGATGCCGAACACCTCAAAAACGACCTCGCCCTCCAACGCCTCCTCAAAGAATCCCACCTCCTCGAAAGCGCCGACGACCTCAACCCGACCGGCTCCAAACGGCACCGCGCCCTCGATCTCCGCATGCAATCCATCGGCGCAAAAACGTCACTATACACGCAGGCCAAAATGCCCATGACGCACCGCAAGGGGATCATTTCGAAAGCTACCAAGAAGGAAGACACGAGACGCAGGGAGGCGAGGGAGAATGGGATTATTTTGGAGAAGCCAACGGTTACGGCGAAGGATAGGGAGAAGAAGCAGGCGAGGAGGGAGAGGGGGATTGGGGGGCCGTCTGTGGGGAAGTTTGCGGGGGGGACTTTGAGGTTGAGTAAGAGGGATGTTGCGGCGATTCAGGGGCCGAGGAAGAAGGGGGGTGCTTCTGGGAGGGGGAGGGGGGGAAAAGGGAGGGGGGGAGGGAGAGGGCGTAAGTAATGATGACTGAGAGAGAAATAGAGTCGTTGTGTGATTGATACCCGCTGTTTCTTTGATTGTGAGAAAGCCCGATAGGAGGAGGTAAATAAGGGGGAACTCTGGCCTGTGGTTTCTTCAGTGGTGTGCTAGATTATGATACTGGTATCTGGTCAATCAGACCACCAGAGAAACTATCCAAAACTCTAGTTCAAGTTTGCCCGCGCAGTCCCAACTGGCGGGGAGAAAAAGCCAAAAGGCTAATTTTTAAGGTAGTTGAAAGGAAATTACTTTCAGGAATGTTTGGCTTGGTCACTATGCAAGGGAGCTTAACATCAGACCTGTATGGTTTCTGGATATTATGATGCCGCTCATGAACTTTTCGTGTTCAAGGGCCGGTGCGGACCGCAAGGTCAGGAGTATAGATGGCGGGCTGGGGCGGAGCGGAGCGGAGGACCGCGGAACCAAACTTCAAGTTCCTTGCGCGTATACATAAATATGTATTGTTCCGCCACCAGATTTATCCTCTCCTGTCCATCACACCCCAGGTTTCTCTCTTCTCCTATCTACCTCTCTCTCTGCGAGTGCGTTCTATCTTATACCTACTAGTACAGTATGCATATACTGCTTCTATTAGTCCCTAACCCCCTTCTCTGATCTTGCTAACAAATTACAATAGGTAGTTCAAGCTATACCATCGCGATAAGTTTAGAGGAGGTGCATAATAGTACCTACTTTTTCTTCGTCTTCTCCTACTTCTTCGTCCTACTTCTTCCTTACCGGTCTCATCATCCAACCTTCGAATCCATCCACACATTTTCTACAAAATGAACGAAAACGACGGATGGGATATAGCGAAAACCTTTTCAAGGATAGTGCTAGATTCACTTACCCTTCTCAACGGGTTTTTGTGGTGTGTATTTTTGCGGGATATGAGAAAGAAGGCCCTGAAAAAAAGAGCTGAGGAGGCTGCCGCCGAGTCCCAGGCCACAGAAGCGTAGTGAATCATAGTGTCAAGCGTGGTGGCGTCTGGGCGAGGTTGTCTGATCACCACTGGATGGATGCAATGTGGTGATGCCCTCTGCGAGTATAGTATCCATTCGTCCACCCCATCAGTTTCCGATCTGACATGTTGTCCCCAATGATCCCGCCGCCGGTTCCGCTGTAGCCGTCACCACTACCACCACTACTACAACTACTACTATGGCGGAGGAACCCTACCAGCAGTCCGTTCTTTTTTCACCAGCTTTTAGGTCATTAATATAGCTTTTACTGTTATTTGTCTTTTCTTACTGTGGGGGGGGGGGGTTGGAGCTCTTTTATTCTCTTTATTGATATTTTATGTTTAATCCATTACTATCTGAAAAAAAGTAACTATTTAATTAATTTTCATACTATTTTGTTTTATTTTATTCAATTAATATCTACTGTTCTATTACCTCTCTTCATTAGTATTATTCTCATAATGAAAGGTAACTACTATGTACCGGATGCCAGCGATCCCATCCCATCCCACAGGTCACAGGCCACAGGCCACCAGCTCCGCATGAACCAACAATCCAACCCGCTACCACATCATTTTTCAATGGAATGGTATTCCAACCAATGTCTGGACAAAATGATCATCATTATCACCTTCCCATTCCTCCCCGTGCTCCATAGCGGGAGAACGGCAGAGGCGCTAATCTACCATAGTTTCTGATAGCAGTTCTAGAATGGCGGACGGAGAGTGTTTTGTCAGCATTGTGCTTGTTGCTTGGCTTGTTATTCAGCGTGCTAGTCGAGTAAGCTATTTGACTGGCTGTCTATCTGCTAGGAATGGGTTTCATCTGCTGTCTTGGCTTTTTTCAGAGGCAGAGTGTGTTTTCTTTCTGTTTGTGGTGAAAATTGATGCAACAGTAATCAGGCTGAGGGCATATATAAGTACATCAGTGACTGTAGTAGGGTCGGGCCGCAAGTCCCTTGAAATTTCCCTCATCATGATCAAGTATTCGATGCTATATAACCATAGGAACCTCGGGATATGGCGGAATCCTAGCATCAGCATGTGTTGCCTCAGAATATTGCCAGCATATCGGAGATCCGTCCAATCAAACAAGCTCCGGGAGGAGTAATGTGCTGCCGTTTCCCTGTTCAAAGTATTGCTTATATTAGGTGTTTCCCTGAGCATCTGTAAGGTGTGTAGGGAGTCGGACCCAAGCCTTAAATTAAAAGAAGCCGGGTGTTTTTCGCCTGGTGGGCCCCTGTATTATCTATGATGACTGGAGAATTGTTCTGGCAAAATATTGGATATTGCGATGTTTCCTTGTCTGGGATTATGGGAAGGAGCAAATTTTAACCCCCTTTTTCTGCCCGGCTCTATCAGCTTCACTATTGGTTGAATGCTTCCACGCAAGGTCACCAATTGGTCAAATCTGGGTGGTGAAAAAGGGATAGTAAAATGGAATCAGCGCAAGGAGTACTCCGGAGAGGCAAGCGCACAAGCATTTCAATGATTCAGCAAATTTCAAATGTTCTTCTGCCTTTGACGAATAGGTCCACGCCGAGCATTAGCATTGGAATTAGGACGAGGGCTCGACGGATGTTGGGACTTTAGGATTCCACCGCAAAGAATGCACCGGATTTTGCATCCAAGTTGCGCACATAAGATCTGTTGATAAAAGGGAAGGAGATGAAAAAAAAGGGTTAACTCCTGATAGCACACAAACACATTGTGAGTACCTGTGGAAGGAACCCTTGGTTTCCCTCTTAGGGAACAGTAATGGTTGAACTCATTCCCATAGATAGCTTTGCAGATGAACTGGTATTTATTGGCATTGTACATTGCTTCATGAGGTACAAATTGAATAATATTGTAAAACTAATGGTGGTTCATAGGAACCCTAGCTATTTTATATGAAGGAATGTGAGTAGCTGTGTAAATGCTAATTCTAAGCAAGATTGCACAAATATAAGATTATCTTAGAATTCCTGACACATTCCCCCAGTGTGCACTGCACTGTTTAATAAATGTAATGAGGCCAGTCATACTGCCTAAATAGGAAATAAAAATTAAAATAATATAGTGATATAGATGTTGAATATCCAGCCAGATGAGTTCCTCATAGAAATTAAAAATCAATAAAATCAATAAATATATAAAAATAATGATAAAAATAAATAAATTAATCTTTCCCCCCTAGATCTCACTGTGTATCAATGAGATCAGTAATATTAATAATATTAAAATATTTAAGAAAATTTTAATATTTCTATAGCAGGAGGCTCTTCATCAGGCCATTCACAGGCATCTTCACTATAGGGACCCAGGTTATATTAATATTAAAGCTTTGAATTTGCTTATAAAGTCAACTACTATATATATTAATATAGTAGTAAAGGTGCATATTGATCTGCAGATCACTTTTATTTAATAATCCTACTATTTGAGTATTATTATATTTAATAGAGATTTTGTGCTCAGGGTCAAATTAAATTTAAGTGAGGAATTATTTCTATCATATAATCTCTTATTTAGCATGTAATATAGCAAGAAGTTCAGCCTCTATTATAAAGGTAGTTACTATAGCCTGTCAGATAGACTTCTAATTGACTGGGCTATCATACATTTTGAATAGATATCTAGTTATAGACTGATAATTAGTATTATTTATAAAGCTAATATTACTAGAGAATTTAATAACTTCAGAATTTATATTAAAATTCAGTAGCATAGTTAAATTCACAGGTAAATTTATTAATTATTTAAGTTAGAATCCATTATATTTAGACTGGCTGCTGAGACCATAAATTTTCATGTATGTTTAATTTGGTTTGATTTGATTTTAGTCCCATATGTGGAATAAAACATGACCCCAAGAATTTAGAACATATTTAATGACTTAATTATAAATTATATGTAGGTAAATGGACTAAATGAGTAGGTTTGAAGCATGAAAAATGACCTCTTTTAAGAAATAAAGTATGTAAAATGACTAAGAGAAGTGTGATAGAAATAGGATCAGATATGACCAGAATTTCAGTACTAGTTTGATCTCAGAATGATTATATAATAAGATAATAATATTTGATAACACTTATAAGTAAAGAAGGCTCAAATTATTAATATTAACTTATAAGTATATCCTCCTTCTTGATTATAATCTTCTTGTGGGAATTATCTGTAATCTCCCTCTCCCTATCATGCTTTATAATCATCATCTTCTTGATTGTATCCTCATGTAATTAACCTCAATGATAGTAATATATATTATAGCTTGAATTAAATTTTCATTTCATTTTCACACCAGCTAGGAGTATTACCAGAACATCTCAAGCCATTTTTATAACTATGAGGTAGATATGTGTAATCACAGCCTATACCTCAAGGATTTTCTTATCCTTAATGATGGTTACACCATCATAAAGGTAGTAATCAAACTTAGTTATATAAGATGCTAGTCTAACCTTCTTTTAACTGGCAATTAATGTATTAAGGTTCTGTGCATACCTAGGGATTAGCATAACTATATCTATTTGCCTGATCCAGTGTTATCAAAAAGCATTACCTATCTGGAAATTATTGTCTACTATATCTATATCATCAAGGGGTTTGACATCTGGAGGTTCATACTGGCAATAGTGCTTATTGTAGAATGACTTGGCAATATCAATATATATCTGACACTCTTTCTTTATTCAGTCTTCATCAGAATATACATTTAATCAGAGAGATAGATTCAGTATAGCTATAATAGTATAGAAATCTGTAAATTACTAATCTATCTTGCTGTAATAAATGAAGAGCTTTGCCTTTACTGCCTTAATAACTCTATATATAGCTTGATCTCATCTAGTAGCACTATAACTCTTTGCTAATCAAGTATCAAGGTGGTTAAATAGATAATTATACACTCACCATGCCCAGGCTAATATAGGTATTTATGTCCACAAAACCACCTTAATCATTATATAGAAGGAATAGAGTAAATTAATGATATATCATAACTGGGTTCATTCTGATTCTGAAAGCTTCAAGGATTAAATCTTTTTCCTTCCAGAGTCATCCACTTAGTGATCAATTGAATTCTGAAGTCAAAGCACTTAAACTGCCATTTCATATGTTAAACTTCATTAGGTCTTAACATCCTGTATTATCTTAAGAGATGTAGTCAAGGTAGGAGTTATTATACATTAAGTCTCAAAGAATCATTGCTTCTGTTTCAGTAAGATACTGATTGTAATGATAATATGATAAATTTAATATACATTATGATTAGCATTTATTCTCTTCAAATAGAGTAGGAGTATGACTAAATATTATTATCTTATAAAGTGTCAAGAAGAATGTAATATTCTCATTCATATAGATATCTCTCTCATTAAATGAGCTGACTATCATATCATATTCTGCCTCAATATGAAGTTCACTGATCAGTGCCTGCACTACCAGTTGAATCACATGAATAATGTATGGGATATAGCCCTAATCTTCATCTTATTGATATCCAATTAATCTCTCCTTCAAGCTTCATATTATTATTGAATTGTTTTTTGCATTATTAGTAGTAATAGCAAGTAAATTTAATGAAATATCCCAGTGGTTATTTTAAATAACATTATGCAGAATTTCTACTAGGTAGTCCCCAGTATGACTTCAGATTAAGACCTCAAAACTAATTAGTTACTCCTTATACTCTCATTGATCATTAATGAAGTAGCAGATAACCCCTAGAAATACTAGGTTATTTATACTTATTCATACATTTACAGCTAGAGATATTTTTCTCTGCTGCTTTAACTTCAGGCCTAGATCTTCCATGTTCTTAGTATAGTGTCAATTGAGGTTGTCTCACAGACTCATTCAATGGGGGATTTCCATTGGAGGTTTTAGCATCTGCAGTAGGACTCAGAATTCAGTGTTTTCAATCAATTAGAGTGGAAGGTTCAGAGAGATACAGATATAAAGTATTTATTTATGAAAGACCTTAGGTGTGTAGGGTGAAAGATCTACAGTAATAGACTCTAGTTATAATTATTTCTTCATCATTTTCTAAAGAAATCATCTCATTAGCATTATCCAAAAGTATTATCTAGAAGAGGGATAATATAGATCTCATCAGTCCTTCTAGAATATTATCATTTCTTGATTTTTAATTCTAGCTGCATCCAACTGACTTGAGATGTCAGGTAATCCCACCAAAACTATATTTACTCTATGATGAATGAGTCTGAATGACATTACAATACTTATAATAAAGAAATGACTGTTCAGTTTCTTTCTTAGCTACCTATTGAAAGAAATCCCATTAATCTGAGCATTATTAATAGGAAGGTTTTCAGAGCTTTTACTTTATCAGGTTGGATATATAGTAATTTATGGTAGATCATTAGAACTAGAATAATAGAGTATGTGCATTTTCATAGATAATATATTTCTTCTCCTTAATAGTAATCTCAGGAAGTTTGATAGATTCAGCCATTTAAGATAATAGAGGAGAGAGTGGTATGATAATAAGATAAATATAATAATTCAGAGTTATTTTACTATGTAACTGGGAGAAGAAAACCCTAATCACATTAGTGCACATGAGAAGGCTGCCTATCTCAAATTCCTTTAATGAGAAGAATAGAAATAATTAATCCCAGATATTAATATAGGAACAACATTAATCTCATTAAATATAATAGAAATATCATTATATCATTACTGAAAAGTGTTACCTTTGAAGCTTAGAGATTTATTTGATATAATAAAAGAATAAGATGCTGTTGATATATATATATATAGAATCTCATCAAAAGTATTGAGAAATATATATATATTTTAATGAGTACTACTGGTTTTCTACTGTAGCAATTCTAATTAGAAAATAGAGATAATAAAATTCAATTCAATTAATCATATTGTCTTATCCTCCCCCCTATCTCCACTCTACTATACTAAAAGAGAAAAATTTAAAAAAACTCCTCCTCCTCCTTCTTATTCTCCTCCTCCTTCTCATTCTTCTTCTTCTTATTCTTCTCCTCATCCTTCTTCTTCCCCTCTTTCTCTACCTCTCTATTCTTAATAATTCACTCCTCCTCCTCCTCCTCATCCTTCTCCTCCTTCTCATTAGAAGTGAGAATAACCTCAAACTTATCCTTCAGCATCTCCTCTGGTAGAGGTAGCTCCTCATAATAGGCTAGATCAACCTGGGCATTAAAATCAGTCATCTCCTGATCAGCTGTATTGATATTAATCTTAATAGTAAGAAGATTAGCTCAGTTAGAAAGTAGTATAGCCTCTTCAATATTCTGAATCATCATGCACATATGGGAGGTAAAGAGGTCTTTAATCCTCTTCTTATTGTGAATCTACTAATTCATTTAATTAGATTAGAAAAATATTATTAAAGAGTATAATTAGAACTCTTACCTGCTTGAACTTTTTAGCCTTATATTTCAGAATTCCCTTAATCTACTCCTAGTAGCATTTCTTTCTAGCAGCCTTCTTTGTGGCCTTTTTTTACTCTACCTTTATCTTATATCATTCTTAAAAGTACTTCTAGTCCTAATACTTCTATATCAGCTACTCTACTACCTTCTTCTTCAATTTCTTATGCTCAGTCTCATCAGCCTCATTCCTAGCACAGATTAGCTGAATTCATATACAAGCATTATCATAGATTATTACTATTTATTTTCCTTATGCAGCTTCTTCAGTGTGACATGGCATGCCTTATAGTTGATCTCATCCTATTTGAATGCTTCTTTCTCAGGCCCCTCAAGCTGATGACAACACTCATGGGCCTTAGTTGTATAGATTTTGAAGGCAGATGAAGATATGACTGATAGTGGTAGTAGGAGAAAGTGATAATTATAATAGTGAGATAGGGATATCAAAAGAGGAGAGATGAGATAGTAGTAGGAAAAAAAGAGAAGAAAGAGAAGAAGAGAAGGAAAAACAAAAAGGTAGGGAGAATTTCTCTAATTTAAAAATAGGTTATTTATATTTGATGCATCTATATTTGATATTCTTTGTATGGCATTGCCAGGTAATTCATATCAGGAATAGACCCAGATAATGATTACAGGTTGCTAGGATAGCTGATTGAAATTGAAATTTTAATAACATTTCTTTTTTTTCCCCTTTTCTTTTCCTCTCTCTTCTTCTTTTCTCTATCTATTCTATTCCTTCTCTCTCATCATCTTAATCAGCCATGTCTCTATCTCTTCTATTTTTTATCCAAATGTGTTGATATCCTCTCCCCTGATTCAAAAATGTCAAAGTACACCCCCCTCCCCCATCAAGTGGTGATGAAAAATAGTGCACCTGGTTGCAAAGCAGCCTATGAGACATACATTGCTGAGTGGGAGGCCAAGTAGGATCAATATCATGCTGAGCTCCTTAATATCTCAAGAAACTACTAGGTTAAATATAATCTCAAGCTCTACCACTACTATAATAAGAATAGTAAGTTATAGTTATACTTTTCAGTAACACTTAGCAGCTCATTCAGATCAATAGAGTGGATTCAGAAGATTTAATTCTATTAGAAATCTAGAGAGCTCATTTTCATCAAAACTGTAATAGCACATCTGATCCATAAGATTAATGATAGGAAACATTACTTCCAATACTCTACTCTCAACACTATTCAGTTAGTAGCAGAAACAGCCCTCATCACTCTTTTCAAGTGTAAGTTAACTACTCTACTAAGTCTACTAAATATATATACTGATTATATTATGAATATAGGTGGAGTTAAAATGATGGTGCATGAAAAGTAGTCAACTCTCAGGGTTAAAAATATATAGTTGGTGAGGAAGGTGGCAGATGCAATTAGATTAGAGTACTTTGAGTAGATTGCTCCCAAGATTTAAGAGGGTTTTTTAATGTTTTTATGTGTTTTTAGTTTTTTAGTTTTTTTAGTTTAGGGTTGGAGCTGAGGCCTTCAGGCAATAAAAAGTAATAATATTTAGTAATACTTACTGGTGCAAATCTCTCAATTTGAAATTATTGTATGGTGTGTGGCAGGGCTGCTACTGGCTTAACACTATTAATAACACATATAATTATGATTAGATAATATTATGATATTTCTGGTCCTATTTGGTCTCATATATAGATAATGGGACCAAACAGAACCAGGACTGAAAAGATAGATATATAACATGATTTATGAGTAAAATATTTCTTTATAATATAATCCTAAACTAATTTATCTATATTATAACATGATATAGTATCTATATTAAAGTAATTTTACATAAAAAGAAACTAATATATTAAGTAAAATGATAAGAATATACTTTAATCCTGGTTCTAACATGGTCTCAGCAGCCAGTCTAATCATATTTATTATCATATTAAATGGCATAATTCCACATATCTTATAGATAAGCAATGATGTGATTTATCTTAATTAAATGAATATCTGATAGATTCTATATGAAGAATACTAGCTTTAATGTAATATATATAATATTAGATCTTATAATAATAGTCAGATAGATGCAAGATCCAACACATTATTAGTAGTAATAGATTTTTATAGAGGTTGATTTAGCCTTATAAGCCTTAAATTTTATACTTATAAGAGATGCTTTATAAGTTTGCAGGGATTACTCAAGATGATATATAGTTATTAACTTATTAATATAGGAATTAAGATAGATTTAGAGCTTCAAATTTACTCTATCTTAGATAATATGAGTACTAATTTAAGAATTAATATAATTTTCTCATATTATAAATCTTATATATATTTATAAGTTCTTAAACTATCTGATTCCTCTCATCTTTATTATTCTCATTTAAAAGGATAATGAAATCATTAATATAGAAGAAAATAATTATTTAATCATTTGAAAAGAGGCATTTATTATTAGGAATTTAGGTGAAGAGGTAAATCCCATATATAGTAGTATTTTTATGACTTTATTCAATCAAAGCAATGACAAACAACATAATCCATATAAGCCTTTTTTCAATTTGAGTAAGGTAAGAGATTACCTTAAGAAGGTAAGATCTGGAAGTCTCCATTATTTATCTAGTAGTTTATAATAGACTTTCTCATTTATATTACTATTTATAAAGGCATTTACATCATCAAGCTACTTGATATTAAGGTTAAAAGTTACTATTATTATTATTAATGTGCAGTACATTCTATCAGTAAGTGTATGAGCTCTCATATCTTTTTCATTGAAAGATTAAAGATTACTTTAAATATAAATATATACTTTAAATTTATTAAGAAATCTATCATCATTGAATTTATAGATAAATACCTAGTATAGAGGAATCACTGACACATTTTCTGAAGATCTAAACACTATTTTATATATATTCTTCTGGGTAATCATCTCTCATTCTCAGATCATAGTATTAATGAAATCCTCACTATATTTATGTATTTTTAATGAGTTTCAATGATTTAGTGGTAGTAGGAGTTTATCTCTATATAATCACATGTTATTTTCTTTCTGAGGTGTAAGGTTTGTAATCACACTAAATATCATATAAAATTGCTGAGTAGGATTATTTTTTGCACATTTAATTTCATTAAAGTATATAGTATGTCTAATATGTTTGCTAGAGACTATATTTAATTCATTAAAGTTTATAGAGATCTCATGCACCTACAGCACTTAATTTAATTGATTAAAGAGATTTAAGAGTAAAATATTAAATAGTTTAAATAGTTAAGATTACTTAAATATCTTCTTATATTTACTTAGTAAGGCCTGCAGTTTACTCTATAACTAGCTATTAAGATTATCAGATTTAATAACCTCTCTACTAACCTATTTAACTACTTGCTCACCCCTCTGAACTTATAGTTCTGATGTTAGTTTAGACATTAAAGGTTTATTCACATTTCTTTAATTATTTTTATTATCTTTATTATTAGATTCAGTCATTTTTTCCATTTATTTAACATCTTCAGGGTAGAAAATATCTATATCAGCAGAATCTAGCATCTCATTCTATTTGTAGACCTCAGAGATCATTAGTTTGATTATAGATATTTATAATACCTTAATGATTTTATTCATAATAAATTCTTATAGTAGCTCTTTAATATAAGGTTTCTATAGGTTGAATTGAACTAATTCATCAAACATCACATCTCTAATTCTTATAATGTGTTGTAAGTGTAGAATTCAAATCCTTCAAATATTTATTAAATTATATTTAATGAAATAATTAATATACACTCTAAATTCTAGCTTTAAAGCTTTTATATAATTAAGAACTTCATCTAGAATCTTTATATACACATAATATTTATATACATGTAGGTGAGTAGATGAAGACTTACTAGGAAGATTAAGATACTCTTATAGAGCTAGTAATGATAACTTTCATTCTAATAGATGTATAGCCTATAGGGGTTTAATTAATGAGATAGCTAGCTACTATATATATTTTAAGTGAGAGCTCTGAGGGTAAGTATCTATCTATTCATAAATATCTAGCTTTTTTAATTAATAGTGTGCCTGCACATTCAGCTACACTATTCTATTTATATATATATTCTAATGAGAATTCTCTTGAGAGGTCTTCTTTTAAAATCTACTCATCTATTTCATCTGAATACATACTCATTTCATTATTAATATATATAATTTTAATATCTATATTGAACTAGTATTTAATTCATTTCATAACTGCAGGAAGAGCTTTTTTGAGTTCAGACTTATAAACTACATTTTGTATGATTTAAAATCACAAGAAATTGCATGTAAAATGCATCATCTACTACTAATTATAATAATAATCTTTCTTATTCTTTATAAGGTCAACATGGAGGCATTTAAATAGTTTGGTGGAGTAAATGTGCAGCCTGCAAGATATTTGATTTTTCATTTTTAAGAGCTTGTATGTTTAATAATAATATACAACTTCTTATAGATGAGGATCCAACTCTTTCTCCCTCTCTTTCATAGATTTATTTACTATAATTACACCTTTAGATGCATTCTGCAGGTAAGTAATTAAGGCCTTAAAACTATATCCCAATTATTTATACTAGACTTCCACTAATATCATTAAAATCTTCAGGGCCTCAGAATGCTTTCTATATCTGGTGAGAGTAAAGAATATTAATATTAGTATAATATTTAAATATAGATTATATTCTAAACACATGAGATTACCTCTCTATATAAGTAATGCTTAAGACTTCCTATTATCTCTTAATATCATTATCTTTATGTACAGTAAGATTTCTTTTGTAAATAGTCTTATCCAGCTAAAAATATTCATATAAAAATCCAGAATATATATCATATTGAATAGTATGACTACAAAGTATTTTTAGATTACTAGATTTATAAGATATATAACAGTAGTTCTATAACCTTGAATTTTCATATAGAAGTTATCTATATAGAATAACACATTATATTCTTTTATGAAATTGATAAATCTGAACCTATCATTATAAATATGAGATTCTCTGCCTGTATTATATACTCAGCTATCTCTTAATGGATGATTTGATGAGTTAGACTTAGTACTTAAGATTAATGATTCATTTATAACTTTACAGAAGGTTAGAGGTATTTAATAAATAATTAAGAGATTTATTTATAAGTCTATACTAGTCTTACTATTTATCTTCTCAATCTCTATCTCAATCTTTATTTTGACTTTCTTATCTTTTAATATTTTATCTACCTTTTTATGTATATCATCATAATCTGTAAACCACTTAGATCTCACTATAGGATTGAGATATCAGCAATTTCCTGCTGAATATTTGAGCCTGCTATAGATATATAAATTATAAGTCTTTTTATCTTTTCTTTTTAAATCTTTAACTTTCTTTTATGAGTCTTTTACAGGTAGATTTGTATCATCAGTGAAGTCATCTTTTTCCCCATTTAGACCACTAAAGGTTATAAAAATAGTATTATAATCATTTTTTAAAACTCCTATCTTATGATATCAAATCTTAATCTCTCTGACTAATCATTCTAGGTCAATAATGTTCACACTCATCTTTTTATTATATAAGATGATGGATTTAAATCCTTCAGCAATTATCAGATTAATTACTTAGTTAGTTGTTAAAAAATTACTCTTTAGATTGAATAGATCTCTGATCTCTACATTTTATATCTTTTTATAGATTATAGATTAATCATCTAATCATCTCTTAATATTCTTACTATTTAATTTTTTTGTTAGAGTATTATATTAATCTCTGACTTTATTTTTTCAATTTTTAGTAGTAAGAGAGAGATGATATCACAGCACTCTAATAATATCTTTAATATGAGTATTACCTACCTTCATGATGTGCTCTATCTTTACTCTTAAAACTAATATTATAATAATGTTATATATCTTATTCATAGCTATTTGACATTTTTTATACATTATTACCTATTTTTCAAATGATTTTTTAGATTTATCATCCTCAATTTTAAGTTCTTTTACTTCTAGCTAATAATCTTCCTTTTCTAAATCAATATAATCACAAACTCTATAATTACTTACTATTAATATGATATTCATATACTAGATCTCCTAATCCTTGCTGTTCTTTAGTGTTATTATCATACATTGAGTAGTGGCATCAGACATGGTGAGGTAGATAGAGCTTCAAAAGCTCTACTTTTTTGATTTTTAGACTATTAGAGGCACTTATATGACCTCATTTTTTTAATTAATATAGAGCTTCTAACATTCTATTTGCAGTTAAAAGCTTGGTTTATTAAGTATATAGAGTCTGTGGCTCCATTTTTCAATGGATCCTGTGAATTCTAGGGGATGTTCTCATGGGTCTTTTTCAGAGGATATCACTATTTTATGTGAAAAGTATGTGGTATAGGGTAAAAAATGATGAAATAATGATAATAACAACAAAAATCAAGTTAAATATATAATGGAAATCATCAGGCTTATAACTATCAGCATTGTACATTACTTCATGAGGTACAAATTGAATAATATTATAAAACTAATGGTAGTTCATAGGAACCCTAGCTATTTTGTATGAAGGAATGTGGGTGGCTGTGTAAACACTAATTCTAAGTGAGATTGCATGAATATGAGATTATCTTGGGATTCCCAACAGTATTCACAAGTGGCTTGTTCTCCTGACTGAAATCGCAGCTTCAAGGAAGCGGCCCCTATTGAATTTTTCGGCAGTAACGGTAAGAGCCAAGTGTTTATGCGAAAGCTCCAAAAGACTGACTTGATTCTGTCTCTTGGCAATTAAAAATGGAGAAGATCCCCTTGTGTTGTACTCCGTAGTAGACTTGCTATACCCGCAACTCCGGCACCGGGCATGGCCGTTCAACAGGTATGCGGGAAATTGCTGGACAAGCAGAGTATCATTCTCAGAAACCAGAGGCCAAAGCTCGTATTCTCGCGCCCAGGAATAGCACAGTTCGACCGAAAATCATCGGGGAAATGCAGCAAGCACCCGTGGACAATTGAGGGTGGTCAGGATAGGGTTCAGCTAAATCACGTGGGACTCATGCCCAGAGACTATTCTGACCATTCTATTGGCTGTTGAACACCCCAGCCGCCAGCACCCAACTCCCCTTGGCATAACTATTGGCTGTGTCTGGAGAATAACTTGGGCTTCAAACCTGTTGAGATGCCATTGATGCTGTATTCTGGCTGTCAACGACAGCGTGCGAGTTCGAGTTTGTCCTGAAGACCCCATTAGATTCAAAGAACTAATGCTAAGAAAGTACAAAAAACTCCGAGTCTCTAAGTCGTACCCCAGCTTCCAGCCCTCTGAGCTGCCCCCTGCCGCATCCATGGCATCTTATTTGCGCTTGTTGGTGATGTGCAACGTCTGTCCACCGGCACCAATTATGGCCCCATTTCCGCGGGTTGCCCATCAGCCCCGTCGGCTCAACCTCGATTTTCTTTCCTCTGCACACTCTCATCGTTGCTTCACCATGTGTGAGGCATTTGGATGCACCCAGTAGCCGAGTGTGCCGTCTTGCAGTCATTGTGATGCAAAATTGAAGCTGATACGCACGTTTATCCAAGCCAGTCCCCTGCTGTGGTGGTAGTCAAGCACGATGATGATGCGAACTTCTTTTATGGTAGCCTTTGGCCTCCTTGTCACGCTGACGACAGCAGCAACAACCGAACCACCGTTCTGGTTCAATGGATACTATTTGGGAGCGACAACAGGTTTGTACATACAAAAGCTGGAGGCTTGAATCGTGCTTGATGATTGTTGATCAGGGCTAATGTTTACTCCAATAGTTGAATCAATAAGTTGCCGGAAAACAATGTCCTGGGTGACTTCAGGGCAATATGCGAACTGTTGCCCAACCGATGCGACGGAGCGATGTCCAATGCCCACTGCCTGCCACGGGACCAGCGTTACCAAGGATCAAGGCCCGGGATATATCTGGTAAGGGAGACAACTCCATCGCATAAAATGATCCTTCGCACAGGAAGAAGTTTCCTCTCTAACCTTGGACGGAACAGCCCATCGGGACAGTCTTGTGCAACAATGACGGTTTACCAAACTTCCCCCTTCGGATCGCCATCAGCGACAAACATTTTCTGCTGGAGCAACTGGAGCGCGGCCACCGTTTACCGCGAGCTTCCGGCTCCTGCAGCAACAGAAACAGAGCGTATGTCTGCCCCCTTCTAGACACATATTTAGTAAACATATCTACCTATAACTAACTCCATCCCCACCACCCTAGCACCAACCACAAAACCGCAAACCACAACGGCCGAAACCACAACTGCTGAAACCACATCTTCAGCACCAACTGCAACAGAGAAGCCAGAGCCTTCAGAAAAGACCAACAACGCCTGGATCGCCGGCGCGGTCGTTGGGCCCGTTGCCGGACTTGCCCTTGTCGGTTTTGGCTGGTTCTTCTATCGACGTCGGAACCAAAACCAACCTTCCGGCCTGCCGCCAAACGATACACATAAATATCATCAGGAGCTCGCTGATACGCCACTGCGTTCTGAAATGGGTGGGGATTCGAGACCTGCCCCTCGTTATGAGCTGCCTACGGATGTACATGTACGCAGATATTGAACTATATATAGATACATGATTTGTATTAGCGTTGAAGGAATTAGCTAGGGCGCTTTGTTTGGTTTCTCGATATGATACCTACCTGTCTATATGTTAAAATGCTCTTTTATCCTTTCTCTTAATCGTATTTTTTTTTTTTTTTAACGGGGGGTTTTGGAAGTGAGTGTCCTTTAGTCCTGTCATTCTCAGCATGATAGTCTGCCCCCTTTTCTATTTATTTACCAGATATCTAGGTACTCCATGTCATTAGTGAGCTTCCTAAAAATATTTCAAACAAACCCTTCAAAACATGTTTCCGCGCCCTGCAGAGTCTACTTACCACCTATGGTTTCATAAACCACCTGCGGGATATATTTATCTATAACCACTGCAGAAGATACAGTATCATCAATGACAGCCAATGCCATCACCCCAGCCCCCTCTCCTGTCCCCCAGATACCCCAAACACCATGTCTGCATAAAACTAAACAAAACAACATCTAAATATATAGCTCCCTAGACAAGAAGCAGGGGTTTGGTGGGAAGACAAAACACCCTACACCCAATGATGATGACCAGGTAGCTCCCAGTGACGAGAAAGCGATACGCTAGGTAGAATCTACCATCACTCTGGAAACCTCAAACACATTCCTCCGTTTCGCTGGGGTGGGGCGGAGTGATGCGTGAGGTGGGCAGGGGGGAGGTTGGTTGTTCATGCAGTAACCGCTGAAGAATCTACGCGCCCTTGTAGGTGGGTGGGCAGGTATCTGGTAAGTTACTAGGAAATATGTATGAAATAAGTGGTGGACCGGCGAGACGCGCCAACCATAAATAAATGTATGTAACTATATAGGATGTGGGGTATGTAGGGAAGCATGATGGTTGTTTATGCCTTAAACTGTTGAAGAAATTTTGGCGGCGGGGATTTTCATGCATGCATGGGGAGCTGTCAGTTTTGCCGCGGGGGGGGGGGGTGGAGAGAGGTTAGGGATTGGGTGTAATCAACAATGAACCAGATACTATCTGACTATATTGATTTCTTTATAGATTTTCCTTTTTTCTATTTCAGTTTGAGTTTATTTATGGGCAGCACGGTCCGTTTCCATAGGTTGTAGTTATGGGTGGATAACTATGCGCCTGAACGGTAGAGAGCCATAAGCGCCTGTAACACCAATAGTTAATTCTCTCTTTTTACCCCCCCTCCCAACTCGACTCAGCAAGCCGCAAGCACAGTTACTAAGCCTTTCAATATGACAGATGACCTTTGCCTAACCACACATTTCTTTATTAATGGTTCTTAATTCTTCAGTGTTTCCCATTATCTTTCTTGCAGGAGATCTACCCCTCCCACTTATATTGATGTATAGGCTGAATGAATAACAGTGGAATGGGGGGGAAAGAAAGAGGGTACTACTTTATCTGTTTAGATAATTTTTCTTCATTGTTGTTTGGTAATTTATTAAAGACTTTTCTTCTTCTTCTTTCTTTCATTTTTCTATTTTGTTGGTTGGGTTGGGTTGGGTTGGTTCTAGATCCAGCAGCAGAGAGGGTTATGAGATGCTTAATCATTATTTGGTTATGAATGATAACTAGAGGATCTATAAGAGGGAGGTAGGTTCTTCTACTGAGGGTTCTCATCATTTGAGATATTTTCTCCGCAATAAGTAAGTAGTTAGCTATTCTATGGCACCATTCTTCCCCGATGTTCAGGCTATATGAAGCCACAGAAGAAAGAAGCATACATATATGCCTCACAGACTTCTACTATCTACCAGTCCATCAGTTTATGTATGGATTACTTCCTCCCCCACCTCTGTCGCTTGACTCCATCTCTATGCAGTAGATTAGCCTGCCTCCGTAACTATGTACATCAATTTGAGCTAATGTGCATCGTACATAGTACATACATAGTAGGCACTGGGTAGATGACAAGACATGTGCTCGTTCCATAACTTATAAGCTAGCTTGCCTTGTCCCCCCTGATTCTTCCCCCTCTCCCAAGTCCTAACCCCAGCATTTTCCATCCAACACACGCCCGCCCAGATACTAACGCTGGTGGTAGAATGCAGCTTGAAGCCTAGAAGCGAGAAAGGCGTTAATCACATAGGGCGGGGGAAGAATGTGAAACGCTGGTGTTTTTGTCGGGATGAGATTTTAGATGGTTTTAACTCGGAGTTAACTACTTAACTAGTGAAGAAGAAAGAAGAGGGGAGAGTGGGGTTTTTCTTTCAGGATTCTTCTCGAGCAATGGGTGATGATGGATGGACTAGCTGGTTAACTAAGGGCTGGAGGCTTATTATATGCGTTGAGTACGGAGTCGAGCAAGTAGATACAGGACACCGCGCACTGGGGGCTGGGTGACGATGCCAGGGAATCGATCAAACCATTCCATCGATGTAGCCGAAGCGAGTCAAAGAAACGTTCGTTGGTCTGGTAACTAGCTAGTTAGTTCATGATGTTCACTCTTTGGCCCATTGACTAGGAATGTCTTGCATATTTTAGTCTGCCTCAGCTGTCAAGTTTGAGATAGTTCATGAAAGAGACAAGCCAAGGCCAGGGAAAGTCCATGCAGTCTGATGAAACACAATCACATTGAATTCTGAAACTGTAACAGGGAGGGAGAGAGGCTTCTTTTCTCCTTCTTTTTGTGTTGGAGGGGTTTTGACAAAACTAACTGAACCCAGCCTGCTTTCAGTTACCATTGACCTAACTACTACATTAACTCAGAGTCGAATCCGAATAGATGTCGTACAATTTGATGTTATATAGAAATGAGATGATTGATGATGTGCTGTGTTTTTCCATTGCCTAAACTCCTTAATTCCCCTTTTTTACCTTTTCCCCTGCTCCCTTTCTTTCTTTCTGTGTGGTTCTACTGATGTTCGCGATTCAGTGATAGGCAGTATAGGTAATCAACTACATACTATATCCAGTCAGACTGAGTGGAGCAAGGGGGTGAGCAGTAAATAGATGGATGGATCAATCAGTCATCATGCTAATGTATGTCTGCATGTGCTGGACAAAAAGGAGAGGAAAAGAGGAGAGACTCTGAGAGGGGAGAAAGGTTCATCAGTTATTAGAGTATCAGTCTGGCTTGAGGTAACCAGGGGCTAGCATACTATATGCATACTCCCCCCTCATGGCTTGATATTGAAGTGATCGCCTGATTGATAATGAGAGATCAAATGCAATAGATGAGATGGAATGGAAGGTCAGAATCTGTCTATTTAAGTATAAATAATTGCAAATATAATATGATGGAGTACAGTCCATCCAGATAAGAGCTAGCTACTTCACAATAAACCCATCCATCCATCCTCATGCTCTCATCAAAAGTCTCCCGAGTTCCGACTCCACAAAGCCCTAGCCCGAGTTAGGCCCTAGCCTGCTGTCCCTCCCTCTAGTGTCAAAATCTGAAACAAGTGGGTTTAAAAAAAAAAGCAAAAAAAACACCCGCCTGAGCACCCTTCTTGAACAGGCCCAGCCTGTCATTCCGGGGTCCAGCTAAATCCACCACATGTTTTGACTATTTTCACCACATATTTTCATGCTAAGCCTGATTAGGAAAATTAAGCAGTCTATTTTCACCCAAGGGATAATACACTAAACTCAAAAGGGAAAAAGGGAGTCTATTTCCACCCACAGGTGTGACCCCAGGCATAGAGGGTAGAGAGAGATTTTCAAGCATATTGCAGGCATCTTCCTTAATTAATCTCCCTGTAGATAAGAAAAGATAGGAATAGTGCTACAGATAGCTAAAAAACAGGGGAAAATGCATGTAGATGATCACACAATATCTAATATTAAAAGGAAACATGAAAAATAATGGAAATCTCTAACTACAGCATTATTCTATTTAATTCTGCATATTTTCCATGTTTATATTAAAAACACCCTGCATGCTCTCAAATTAAATGTTCAATTCATTATTCTCAATTGTAATACCTTTCCTACCCTTATCTCTACCTCTACTCTCTCATTTCTATCCCTGCAGGTGCCTGCAGGGACATCCTCTTACTTATATAGAGAGAAGTACCACTTAATCTGCTGCTTAATCTGTTACCTATTGATTTCTCTTCAATGTCATATTAACCTGTTTAAATTGTGAGAGTATTCACCCACTCCCTACTACTAGAGCTATTTAATTATATGAATATGGGATGATTCATTCTGGTTCATCAATTATTAGGTAGTAATTAATTGGCTCTAGCAGTAAGATATTTAGATATCAGTAGTGATTAAAGTCTTCTACTCATAAATATATTCTATTAATGAGGCATTATTGGATAATATGGGTACAGAAGAGTCTCATACTAATGTAGAGATAGTCTGTATAGAGAGGAAGAGGAATATCTACATTAAAATTGAACTACTTCATTACATTCAGGATTTTATCAAAAGTATAGGGTAATATAACTGTTATATAGTCTTTGAACAGCACTTTTATATGTTTATGGTTTTAAGTGATTTTTTTGGTGATAATCTCATTAAGAATCTCTGGATTCTATATATCAAAATAACAGTAAAGATGTAAGATCACATCATCAACATGTGAGATAGTAGTATGAGACAAATCATCCTTTAATACTTTATAATAGCCCTCTACTTATAATATAGCTAGATTTTCATAGTAAACTGTTTAGTTGACTCATATCATAATGATCTTTTCCTTATGAGGAATCTACTGATTTATTAAATAGTTAATGATGGCAGGATAGATTATCTGATATTTATAGTAAAATGCCTGCTAGGTAATAATATATCTCTTCTTAGTGGTTACATATAAAAATGTTGAGATATCTACTTTGATAGAGGCATAAGTTATATTAATATAGTTTGAAATCACTATATCAGGAAGATCTTAGCATAGAGATTCATTATAGAGGTGTTTTTTAATGAACATCTGAATGTTGCACTTGACATGCTATATATAAAGTAGGTGTTTAGTATTAAATAAGACATGAGAAGATATTATAATAAATGATGAATTCATATTACTAAGAATGATAGTAAGGTAATAAATTTCACAGATTATACAGTAGATTTACAGTAGATAGTTCAGTAACTAAATATACATCTATATATTCTTCTGTATGAATGTACCACCTATATAGAATGTGTAATTCATAAATGTGCAACTAATAATATTAACTATTAGAAGGTTGAAGCAATTAATCTTATACATAGCATTTATAAGGATGACCTCAGGAAAATTACATAGAAAGATAAGAAAAGCTTTATGAAAGAAAGTAACATGTATAATTTAGTTATACTGATCTCTGACATTAAAAATAATGAAGTTCTCTATAAAATCTATGAGAGTTACTTATATTCAAAGCTACTTACCTAGATATTAATGTTATATAATTTGCCACTGATTATATATATCCTTCACAGTAATTATAAGATTCCCATTGAATTCATCCTGTACCAGAGTCATCATTTAATGGGCTATTAAACTACCAGTTAAATAGCAATTGATCAGTGTAAGTGCCTGCTGAGTATCTTAATATCTGTATAGGGATAGTGCAATCTCATCTACAGGACTATAATTATGATATGAATTTAATACTTTTAATATTCAACTCTCATCAATCTTATTAAACCTCTCATCATAGTAGTTAGTTACCTGTAGGGTAAACAGGCAATCTATCTTTTATATTACTGTGTGAGATCTCTTAATCTAATGACTGTTAATTACTATATATTTTAATTAATAACTGCTACCTCTATCACATTATAGGTAAATAACCTCTTTAGTGATCTAAATCTAGTTAAGAAATCATATATTACAGTGTCATTTAATAACAGCATACCTATAGAGGTGAGCTTAGTTATCAATATGACATTTAGCATTCATATAGAAGGGGAATATTCCCTCAGGGGGGGGGGAAAGTGCAGGCACAGGCACAAGCACAGGGTGTTCATTTATAGGGGGATTGATTTCAACAATTTCTGCAATGCATTCCACAATAATGAGAGTAATAGTAGGAATTTCATCATTTTTAGGGTTAGAATCATCTAAATCACTAGAAGTACTGAAGAATTTAATATCACTACTTCCATTCATGATAAAGATAAGGTGAAATAATGGAAATAATGTGGTAGTAGTTCAATTAATTCAATTCATAAAGGGTAGAGGACAACATTGCAAGTTGGTGCCACAGAGTGATTTCCCTGATGACTAAGTGATTCCCCTGATGACTAATACACCTGTAGGTGGAAATAGACTCCCTTTTTCCCTTTTAGGTTTAGTGTATTATCCCTTGGGTGAAAATAGACTGCTTAATTTTCCTAATCAGGACTAGCGCGGAAAAGTGTGGTGAAATTAGTGTAAATGTGTGGTGGATTTAGCTGGACCTGTCATTCCGGGGCTCGACCTGCTCATAGGTTCCAAGGTGTGTGGAGGTATTAGCCTGGAAAAGGCAGAAACTGGTGGGTCTTGGCAATATTCGCCAGCAGCATGATTATTACCAAGGACTCAGGAGAGAATTCTTGTCTATTTATTTCACACCAGGTTTGGCTGTGTTTGCCAATGTGTTCTTTTTCTTTGTTTTCTCTACATAGTAACTAGCTAGATTCGTTCGTGAGATCGCTCAGGAATCAACCTAGTAACTTGGTTAACTGTATGAGATGATGATGTCATCCATATAAACCTCTTTTTAAAAGCATGCCATCGATCATCCCATTCATTCTTATCCTTAAACTTCCTCAATCACACAGTGAAAGGGAGCAGAGAATTATACACAATAATGAATTTGTTAAACACTTCCTCAAGTCAAGTTGACAATGACGAAGTTAGAGAGATGATCGAAGCCCTGCCTCCTGGAAGCAGTGAATACGACGCTGCAGGGCTCGGGGCAGAGGACCTTGAGGAGCTCCTTCAAAGGGAACCATTCACTCGTGCTGCCGGATACATTGACAGCGATGGTGGACAACGCTTGGACAGATACGTTGTATTTAGGAATGTGGCTCCAAATGCAATGCGAGACTTCTCTAACCTACGACACCTTGGACGCAGCAAAGATCAAAGTCTCACATGCCATCTCCTTATCATCAATATGATTTCTCGCGATCATGCAAGTGCTATCTGTTACTTTGAAAAACTTCTTGAGGGCAAACTGGATGAGATGAGACCGAGGCTTTCTCTCGAACTTCGACCCTGTGGGGGAGCAGATGTGCAAGGAACAACACGCACCAAATGCCCTGATACATCATATCGGCCACGCTCACTCCCGCATACGCGATCAGCCAAATGGCCCAGCCTGGTTCTTGAGGTTGGGTATTCTGAGTCGGCTTCAAAGTTAAGGAGTGACGCCAGCTGGTGGTTAACAGAATCCCGGGGGGATGTACGCGTCGTGATCACGATGGAAATATTCCGCAAACACCGAGTCCATCTTGAGATGTGGCAATGGCAATTCCGCGATGATGGAGCTGCTCGCCCTCATCCTGTTATGACACATGAGGCAACCGTTACCAAGAGCGGCAATGGGTATTCCGCCAGTGATCAAATGGTGATCCGTTTCCAGGACCTTCTTTTGCGACCCCCCACCGGCAACGGGGAGCGCGATATTGTTCTCGGCCGTGACGACCTGGAGGGTTTGGTGGAACTCGCCTTGGAGGATTAGATGAGGAGAGGTATTGGGCTTGTCTCCATACCAGCCAGGGAGGACTTGGATGCCGGTGTCACGAATTACCGGCCTTGTTCGACTGCTGCTGAATCACGACCACTGGAATGTTCTCTCTCTTTTTTCTTTTTTCTTCTTTTTCTCTTTCTCTTTTTCCCCCCTTTCCCCCCTGAAGTTAGACGCTCTTGGGCTGAAAGGCCATAATGAAATAGAATGTTTTGTTGGTGTTTTGCAAAATATATGCCTGAAGACGACAGGTATAGATATCCCTTCAGTAGTCGGATGAATTTTCACGAGTTAATAAATTGCCCATCTCCCTCAAATCTCCATCTTCCAGGTTGAAAATCCCCCCCCCCCAACCCCCCCCATCATGACTAGATACACTGAGAGTCGATATTGAAGCTGCCCTCTATGGTTCAGCATCTATATCCATACTAGTCCGAAAGAATTGCCTAGTCATATTACCAAGGAAATTAACGCAGAGAAAGCAACTGAAAAGCACGACAGACAGGAAAGTTATATAAGGAGAAGTTCACAGGAGAAAATCAGGTAGAGGACCTGTATGTACATACATGTACATACATACATTTGCCCTGCCATACCAGAGAGGAGGAGTTGGCTCTATAATAAAAGAAGCCCAGATGGCTTGGCAGTCTCAAGATAGATGGGATGGAGGGCAGGTGATTGGTTGGGAGGAGCACTTTTCTGCACCTGAACGCTGGGCGCGAGGGCATCGCCTTCAGCGCGGAGGTTCGGGGGATTGTAAAAAAATTGGACTCTCACTGTGCGTTGTTAGTTAGCGCGTGGCAGTATCGGCCCATGGGCAATCACCAGCCTCATCATTGATCAAGCAGCCGTGGAACTACAGGGCCACTCATGAGCCAGCATACGCCTGAATTGTTGGTAATAAAGCAGGCTAATAATTAAGGAGAGAAAAGTAAAAAAAAAATGCGCAAAGGAAAAAAAGGAAAAGGAAGAAGGAAAAGTGGGGCAAGAATTTCAAAAGCGGGTGTTTCATATTTACTGCCAGGGGCTGGCGCTAGTTTGAGGATGATTCTGAGAGAGAGAGAGGGATGGGATGGATTGATGGGTGATAAACCTCCAGAAGCACATGATATTCATATCTTCTCTTTCTTTTCTTTTTGGACCAGGGCCAGGGGCTAGGGGGAGGGAAGAGGATGTATCTAAGTTTTATCCTTTTTCTTGGCTTTTGGTTTTGCTGAGATGGGTACGGAGTAGTTAAGTTATGTATGGAGGTTCATCAGCATTTGATGGATTTTCAGATGAAGAATAACACTGTGAAAGTTTTCCTGCATAAGAAGCTGGGCAAAGGAAGTTTGAATTTTCATTACTAAAAATATTTCATATTTCATATTACTTTGCATTGCATCGCATTGTTGTCCAGTCTCTGTCTGTCTGTCTTTCCAAAGAATGAAATAAAAATTAAATGGTCCTCGACAGTCGAGAGTCGAGAGTCGAGCGCCCCGAGGACATACTACATCCATCATAGTAGCCAATCATCAGCAACTACATACATTCCCCCAGCCAAGCCAAGCCGGCACATGAACTGACCACCGACCAGCAGTCTATCGTGCTGCCACTGCCAGACCGAGTTCAGTTATGCAAGGCAAGTGTGGGTTGGGCGCGTGTTCCAGGTCTGCTTCATATAACCGAGCCAATAGGCAGTTGGGGATTTGTTGGGCTGGGCTGTGTGTCAGGTTGATGTATCAGGAGCCGGGCAGGGGGGGGGGCTCTGATACATATGATACGATACGGTTGGAGGACGAGGATCCCTGGGAAGGTTACCCTGGTCCTTGTTGTTTCTGAGACTGGCGCTGGTGGTGGTGTGGCGAGTCGATGAGGGAGGGGAGGGGGGTTATTTTTGGGTTGATATTGTCTTGTTTTTCACGACATTATTGTTGCCTTTTTTTGCTTTCTTTCTTTCTTTTTAGGTTGTGGTTGATGGATGGATGGATAGATGGGAAGTTTAATATCTAATATATAGTTAAGAAGAAGCCAGTCTCTTTTGTTTCTTCCTTCTTTCTGCTCCTTATATTGGCGTAGTTCCGACTGCCGTCAACTCGATGCAGAGGGGGTAAAAGATGAGCGCAGCACCCCCAAATCAGTATTTTAGCCAGTCCGTCCATCCCTGCTCTGGCGTCCAGGACATCCATCCATCACAGTCGAACGGCGAAACAGGCGGTATGTTAGTCGTGTACTTTGTTACGTACCAGCGCGGTGCGTAAGTTGGCACCTGCGCAAAAAATACAGAGGGAGGGTGGTGTGCAGACTGTAGTACGGGGGGGGGGGCATTGTTGTTGGTTTCTGTGACGCCTCCCGATCGTAATGTTTTGCATTTTTTTTTCCTTTTTTACTTTGGTTATTTCGGGTTTCTAAGTAAAGAAATCCGTTCGCCACAGGCCTTGGCTTTTGGCATTTTCATTATCCCGATTCTGGCGGGGAGGTGGTTGCATTGGAGGGCAGTTGTTGGGGGAGTTACGTGGGCTTTTATTCTTTGCAGACTATTCGAGAGTTCGCGGTGTGTGTGGAAGCAGTGATAATCAATGTAGGAATGGCATGTTGGAGCGAAAGAACCGGTGGATGGGCTGGGGAGGAGACATGACGCGATGCTATCCCGGCAGTGGCCAGGGTCAGGGCAGGACTGGAGTCTGGCAGAGGGCCCGAGTCGAGGATGGATGTGCAACGTGAGCGGGATGTAGACGGGTAATATTAGAATAGCTCAGTGAAGAAAGGGATGCCCGGGACACAGCACACACCTGTCACCAGAGGTCAAAGAGGGCTGCCGAAAGTCGAATGGATCATTATTAAATATGGCCATGGCGGGCGGGTTGACGTGGTGGAGAGCACCCACAGGTATTATTAGGTATGGAGCCAGCCTTCCCGTGTGTAGAGTTAAAAAAGAGTTCTGGCCAGGGCAGAAGCAGGATAGACTCCAGGAACAGGCCCAGCAACCACAGTCCACAGTCGACGGAATCCGCATTCATCAGCATCACCAGATTCACCACCTACAGACTCCGAGTTGTCCCCCTGCTGTTCCCTGGCTGGCTGTGGAGAGAAGTCCAAGCCGGCCTGACTAACCAGCCGCGGTCTCTCTCTTCCCGCGTCGCCCGCCGCATCTCCATCCATCGACTCTGCTGTCCCCACTCGCTGCCTTCCAAGTCCCCTGTCCACCCAGTCTCCCTCCACGCCTGTGTCTGGCTCTTCTCTCTCTCTGCTGGCCGCTGGCTTATTACCCAATCTTCCCCGTCTCTGCTTCTCTCCTCTCCCTCTTCCCTCCTCTCCTCTTCTCCTCTCCTCTCCCTCTCCCCCATTCCTCTCCCACGCCCTTTTGGTGGCTTTATTTTCTCTTATTACTTCTTCTTCTTCTTCTTCTTCTTTCTTACTTCTTTTCGTTTCTCCTTCTCTAACACCTTCGTTTCGCCTTGTGCGCGTCGCCCGTCGAGTGCCCGCCGCCTGAAGCAGAGCATCCCTCTTCGATCCATCGGGCTGGCCCAACCCTCTTCTCGACAGCAATCGCATCACCAGTGTCTGGAACCCTCTGAGGCTGGTCCCTCGTCTTCGCCCGTTTGGAATCCTTCTCTCGTTTCTCTTCTCGCTTCGTCGCTTCTGTTTCGCGTGGCTGGTGCCGACTCTGCGTCGTCGTCGTTCTTGTGCGTGGTCTGCTGTCTCGCTCTCTGACGGTTGGTTGCCTCTTATACCGCTCCCTCTTCCCGCTCTTGACCCTCCCCATCATGCGTCGAGGAAACACTATCTGCCTCTTCAAACTTGTCCTGTGTACAATGTGATCCTGCTTCCGTGCCATGTGCCTGACCCCCGTCGCAGAGACACTCTCCCGCCCGTCGCGATGTATTCTCAGCATGGTGCTTCGATGGCACCACCGCAAAAACCAGAAACATTCATGCTTTCCAATGAGGCCCAGCAGAGCCTTCCCCATGACGCACAGGTTGCCCTACAACAAGTCGATAATTGTGAGTTCGCCGCCATTGACTCGCCATCAGTCGTGAGCAGACAAACTAACCCGTCTAGTGAAATACTTCCTTATATCTGCCCCGGTCGACTGGCGCGCCGAACAGCTCATCCGTCGATTCCTACTCCCCACGGGCGACTATGTCTCCTGTGTCCTGTGGTATGTGATGCGACCGTCACGCTCAATCCAGGTACAACTCTAACCGGTCGCAGGAATAACCTCTTCCATATTTCGGGAACCGATATCGTGCGATGTCTGTCCTTCAGATTCCAGGCCTTTGGCCGACCGGTGAAAAACACCAAAAAGTTCGAAGAAGGCATCTTTTCCGACCTTCGAAACCTCAAGTCCGGCACGGACGCGTCGCTCGAAGAACCCAAGAGCGCCTTTCTCGATTTCCTGTACAAGAACAACTGCATCCGCACCCAGAAGAAACAAAAGGTCTTCTACTGGTACAGCGTGCCCCACGACCGGCTCTTCCTCGACGCTTTGGAACGGGATTTGAAACGAGAGAAGATGGGCCAGGAAGCAACCACAGTTGCTGTCAACGAGCCAGCATTGTCCTTCGAGTTCGATTCCTCGCAGTCGCTCTTTGAACAACTCACAAAGGCCCAACAAGCGAACTCGTCGTCTTTCTCTGCCCACGCCAGCACCGGCTACAACCATTCTGCTTCTCCAATGAATCAATCTACCGATTCTATGCCGCCTCCGCAGATGGCCCCGCCAGCAATGCCTGTGGTGCCCGAAGACACGAGCAGTCAGACAATGTATAACCCAGTGGCCATGTCCAGCGCCCCAATGAACAATGGCATGGTCAAGCCCGAGCAGGACTATGGCCAGATCAACTACGACCGGAATGGGATGCCAATATCGAGAATCCACCAGCGCCATACGTCCATGCCTACTTATATGGAGTACTCTCCAGCTCCGTCGTTCGTTTCGTCACACTACGACGACTACGGTCCTAGAGGCATCTCCTTTGAGCCAATCACTCCTCCCCAGCATTCGGTCCACCTGGGCCCCGAACCTGCCTATATTGCAAACGAGGATACTGGCCTTTATACTGCCATTCCCGATATTGGAAGTTCGGCGGCCTTTGCTCCAATGATGCAACTCCCCCCTTCTAATCTCGCGGGACCTCAGTTTTCTACCGCGACTCGCACATTCCCGTCCACCAATGTATACTCTGTCATTGAGGGATCACCAACATACAAACAACGACGAAGACGATCCTCCATCCCCCCCAGCATTACAAACGCTATCGCGGCTGTCACTGGAAATGCCCACGCCCAGACATCACACTCCCACTCCCACTCCGTCAGCCGACCTAGCGAGCTTCGTCGTTCGATGTCTAGCTCTGTTCCTGCCGTTGTGGAAGGAGAAGAATCCAACCAGGATTCTCCTCCGGGCCTGACCCATAGCTACACATCTACGGTTGCGCATCAGAAGGATCTGCTCCAAGAGCTATCTCGAACCGGTACTCCGCTTCCGAGTCTCGAGGAAAGCCCGCCAGAAGATCCACTATCTCTGATCAATACCCAGGATGAGTTGTCATCGTTACCCAACGGCGACGCTCTCGATCATGCAGTTGCCGCGAGTGCGGCCAATGGGAGGACGGATCGACCCGGGCCTGTCCGTCGCGCCCGCAGTGCAACTATGATGGAACTGGGTCCTTACCCCCAAAAGTCTCATTCTTGTCCTATCCCATCATGTGGCAGGCTTTTCAAGAGACTAGAGCATTTGAAACGGTATGTACTGCTATTTTTGGCCTCTTTGCATTGTCGCAGGCTTTGCATGCATTTCTTTGGCCAGGTTTGTGGTCGTAATTTGCTGTAACCGCTGACTGACGGTTGGGCGCGTAGGCACGTGAGAACCCACACCCAAGAACGCCCCTACCCTTGCCCGTTCTGCAACAGGGCATTTTCACGGTCGGATAACCTTGCTCAGTACGTCCCACCTCACTAAGATTGCATTGTAGCCGTGCAGAACTCACACCATACCCCAGACACCGTCGCACCCATGAAAGTCAGCAAGGTGGTGGCCAACCAGCGACCAACTTTTCTGATGAAGACCACGAGCATGAGGAGAACGAGTTTGGTTCGTTAGAAGAGGAGTCTCCTCCGTCTTCCGATTCGACCAACAACTTCATGTCCGCCAACGTCGTTGACATGGCCAGCGTCACCTCCATGCCATCATCTATGGTTATGCAATCTAGTTTGCCGACCATGGTGACTCCACAGATGATAACCCCTCAGCTGTTGCAACAACATATCTAGATTGTCATCTCTGGTCTTCCTCATTGGACTACTTTTCATAGAAGACACTTATTGTACAAGTTTATCCACTCCACTGCACAAAAGAACCAAATTTGGCGACATTTTTGTCCTGCCTTATGCATATCTATCACGCCTACAATCCAACGTCGTTTCCTTGATCCAATTGCTTTTATATTTTTTTTTGCTTGGGAATATACTTTTGGTTATGTTTTGAGACGAGCAAAGGGCAATCAATGGACCGGCAAGGAAATGTACTAAAAACTCTCCTTATCTATGCCAATGGATTTATGGCCTTGGACTTTTTCTCTTTTCCTTTTTTACTATATACATATATATCTTGTCGCGGTTGGGAAGTGGGTGGAGGAATGTCTTTGATTTTGCCTGGGTAAACTCCCCGAGTATGCTTTTGGTTTTTCTCCCTCCTTTTTTCCTTACCTGTCGAATCTTGCATAATCCCTATTTCTTATGTTTTTCTTTTCGCTCTGAAGACTTACTTTTTTTTATTGATCGATCTATTTATCTACTACTCTTTTTAACCCATCTATCAACGAAGGCTATGAAGGTTCGCTCTATTAGGATTCTGGCTTTCAAATTCGTTCCTGTGTTTTTTGCGTTTGCGTTTCATCGAAATGGATGGGATAGGATTGGATGGGATGGACTTCTCTGATTTTCCCACCTATACTATCCGTCTGTCCTGATTTACCACCATATCGATCGTAGATCACCATACCGACGTCACGTCGGTGTTCTTACCTCACTTATCTCCTATGTTAGCTCGTCTGTCCATTGTGAGAACGATAGACTACCAGCCACTATCATTCTCTTCCCTCTGAGAGTTACTTATTGCTTTTTATTTCAGTTATTCTTTCCCCCTCTGTTTATGCCAGATTGGTTGCTTGCACTTTACTTAACTTGTTTGGATGGTTCCTATGCACCGATGCTGTCTGTCAGTCAGTCTGCCTGCATGTTATGGGTTTGTTCTTCTATCTTTATATGAGATGTTTTATGTTGTGTTAGGTTATATATCCTTGATTGAGTTAAGGGATGGGGGGGATTGGGGGATGGGGGGAGGAATAGGAACATATTGATGCATATAGACTCTTACTTGATTGTTAAGTGAAAGGCCAAAAGGGAAGGGAAGAAACAGGGTATTTTAGGAGTATATTGTAAACAATGAGAATGATGATGATCATGTCATAGGAATCCCCCTCTTTTTCTTACCACTATTCTTCCTACTCTGCCCAGGAGGTGTAGCCTACCTATGTCGTCGCGAAATTGGCTGGATGGGACAGATGACGTAATCAGACCACCCCCCAATTTCACCAAACCACCAAACCAACTCAACCGTACATACTATCGCCGAACAGCAAGGAAGAAGAAACAGAATTTCGCCTCCGGAAACTCTAAACCCCGAATGCCCCTCCCCCCACCAAAAGCTAAATGGCCTGGACGACACCTGGATGTTGTTTGGAGCGCTTTGAGATGATTTGAACTGTCACCACCATCACCATCACCATCATCATTATCATCATTACCATACCCGCCATCAGAGGGTTCGTCCTTTATTTGTCTACCTACCTGTTTTGACGAGGGAGAGAAAGAGCAAGGAAAGGAGGTGAACCATCTATATGAGGCGAGGGAAGATATAGCTTGGGTTCAAGTTCTCATCTCTGGTTCTGAGGTTGCTGGGCTGGACTACATACACAACCCACCCGCCTACCTACCCCATCCGAAAGTCCATCTATCTATCTATCCATCTGTCTATACCTTGAGGAGGAGGAAGAGGAAGAAATAGGAAGAGGACGAACGCTGAAGTCTTTTTAAAAAAACCTCGGGTTTCGGTCGGTCGCCGGATTGGATCCCCTTTAGGCTTTCCCCAGTTGGAGATTCTGAGGCCGAGAGTTCATCCTATCTGATCGATCTGATCGACTAGTTGCCCGATTCGAGAATTCGATATTCGATATTCGATATTTCAAGGGGGACGGAGCTACCTACATATTACTCCCCCATCTGACCACGTCTGGCTTTTGCAAAGATTCAACCCGCCTTGCTGGAAGATATTAGTCAACACATATCTAGTTTCCAGTGGCGAACGCTTTTCCCTTGCAGCTTTACACTGCTGCAGCGATTACCCCCCCCGGGTCCGGTCCTCAGGTACGGGTAGAGCTGAGGGCAGGTTCTCTCTTGTATATTGATTTTCTGCGCACCGCGCGTGGGGATATAGACTGACCGACAAGCGGTTTATTCTTGTCTGAATCTTTCTTCTTTTTTTTTTTTTACGTATTGGGGAGGCATTTTGATTCCTAGTACCTAGCAAGTGAAGTTATTATTTGTTATTTCGAAGACTGATATCGTTTTCTTTCTTTTCTTTCTTGTTTTTTAACTTGTGCATTTGGTGGCTTTCTGCTATTCTGCTTTCTGCTTTCTATTTTGTTTCTGTCCTACGTGTTTTCGTATGGGCTGCTTCCGGTACACGCATGAGCATTAGATATTGTGATTCTTTCTTGCCGTCGTCAACAAAGGCACGCGCCCGGTCTCTCTATTGCTAGAGGGGGTTTGTTTCATCACTTTGAAAGAGGGGAAGCAAGCGGACGTGTTTCCCCCTGTCGGAAAAAAAGGATATACATAGTATACCTCGCATGCGTCTGGAAATTGGAATCTACAAGACGCTTAAACGCCAGCTTAGTTAACGCACCGGCGCTACTTTCGTCCAGATCAGAAACCAAAGAAGACAAACCCTCATGACCTCGCCATTGTCGCCGGGCAGAGAGGATGATCGGTCGCCGCTGCTAGCCGGTGAACCGTCGGGATCAGGGTCAAGTCCTAGAGGGGAGAGACGAGAAATCCACAGTGATGTAGAGGCTACTATTGGCAAACAGTCTAGCGATGACGAGGAGTCGAAAAGCTCGCTGTATCTGTTCCTGCTCACGTTGAGTATTGGAGGGTACGTATGCGTTTCCTTTTTTTTCCATCCCTGGGAATGAATTCTTTTTTTATGTAAAGGTGGGCAGGGCTAAGTGATACTTCCAACATGATAGATTGCAGATCGTCTGGTCTGTTGAGCTTTCGAATGGCTCTGTAAGTGCATCTACTCGTTGGGGAATTACCTGTATCCTCTTAAAAAGCATTCTTCCAATCAAACTAACAAACACCTCTATTAGCCCTACCTCCTGTCTCTGGGGATGAACAAATCCCTCCTTGCCTTCGTATGGATTGCCGGGCCCCTAACTGGGACTCTTGTGCAGCCATACGTCGGCATCCGTAGTGACAATTGCCGGATACGATGGGGAAAGCGGAAACCGTTCATGATCGGAGGGGGCATCGCGACTATTGTCGCACTGCTCGCCCTGGCATGGACCCGCGATATTGTTGGTGGCTTTTTGGGCTGGTTTGACGTCCCATTCCACTCTCCGGGGGTTAAGGTTACGTCTATTGTGCTGGCGACGATTTTGATGTATTGTCTGGATTTTGCTATCAATACTGGTTAGTTTTGTCTTTCCCAACAGCCAACTATCTAGCTTTATATGAGCTGTACTAATAATGTTTCACTTCTAGTACAAGCGGCTATTAGAGCTTTTATCGTCGACAATGCGCCTGCGCACCAGCAAGAGTCTGCCAACGCATGGGCCAGTCGGCTCACCGGTATCGGGAATATTCTGGGATATATCTCTGGCTATCTCGACCTTCCCAGACTCTTCCCGTTCTTCGGAAACACGCAGTTTAAAGTTCTCTGCACCATTGCGTCTTTGTCACTGGGCATCACTCTCTTGATCAGTTGCCTTTACATCACAGAACGCGATCCACGGTTGGAAGGGTCGCCACAGACAGACAATCCTGGCGTCATTGCCTTCTTCAAACAAGTTTTCAAATCCATTCGTAACCTACCGCCCCAGATCCGCAAGGTGTGCGAGGTTCAGCTGTGTGCTTGGGTGGGGTGGTTCCCGTTTCTATTTTATATCACTACATATATTGGCCAGTTATATGTCAATCCGATATTCGAAGAACACCCCAATCTACCACCCGAGGACATCGATGCGGCCTGGGAGACAGCCACGCGAGTGGGCACCTTCGCCCTGTTAACATATGCCGTCACATCGTTTCTAGCAAGCATCATTCTCCCCCTGCTCATCGTCCCGACATATCGACAACCTGCTCACGCCACGGACGAACCACCCACGGACACCCGCCCACACCCCTATCTAAGCCGTAGAGAATCAACATCGGCAGTATCATTCACCGCCTCATCAGCCGCTGCATTTGCACCAGCCGCCCCCGAACCGCTAGAAGAAGGAGAGTCACCGACCCTCCTCTCCAGGCTCCAGATACCCGGCCTAACCCTCCGACGTATGTGGTTCATGTCCCACATCCTATTCACCCTCTGCATGTTCAGCACGTTCTTCATCCGCACGCCACAGGCAGGGACAGTTATCGTCTCCGTCGTCGGTATCTCATGGGCGTTGACGCTCTGGGCGCCGTTTGCGTTTATATCTGCCGAAGTGGCCAATAACGATGCGAAGCGGAGAAATAAATTATTGCGCTGGAGATCGCCGAGTAGAAGAGGCGGGGAGCATGCTACGGGCTCGTCGCATGATACTGTATCTGCTGAATCGCACTTTCATCACCATCATTATCATCACCACCACCACCACCATCCTGCAACTGGCGTGGAACGCCATGACGGCCATGATGACGCGGACGATGAATTCTCACCGTCCCCCGTCTCTTCCGCTGCCTCCTCCCAGTTCATGATGGGATCCAGCACCGCCGCCGTCGATAGCAATGAAAACATTACCAAAACTCACGACGATGACGACGACGACGACGATGATGATGACAACAGCGACCCCGACACAACGGACCAGGCCGGCATCGTCCTCGGAATCCATAATGTGGCCATCTCCTGTCCGCAGATCTTCTCGACGTTGGTTAGTAGTTTGATTTTTCACGCGCTGCAGAAGCCGCGTGGGCAGCCTGGGGATGATTCTGTCGGGTGGGTGTTGAGGTTTGGTGGGTGTGCGGCGATTGCGGCGGCGTGGTTTGCGGGGAGGTTGGAGGAGGGGGGTGGTGGTGGTGGTGGGTATGGGAGGGGGAGGAAGGGGGGACATGTTGTGTGAGTTGTTGGTTTAGTTATATTTGGGGTTCTGTTTCTCTGCCCCCCCCCTTTTTTTTTTTGGGGGGGGGTTTGTTTGAGTTATTAGGAGTCTTAGGATTGTTTGGTTTGCTATTGGTTGTGTTTTCTAGTCGTATATATCGCGGATTTTCGGGTTGGATGTATATATCTAGGTGAATATCAGGGATATGGAATTTTGTATCATGTCCGTTCGGACGAATCAGTTAGTTTATTGGAATGCTGGAGCCTTGTTGTATGGATGGCTGGTAAAATATGTGAGTGCGAAAGGACAAATGTTAGAAGCTGCTTTAGAGGCGTTCATCGAGAATCATAGTCACATGCCGTGATGTTCTATGATTTGATAGATTGTGTGGGCAGTACTCCGTACAGGGCAAGGAACTTCGTCTTTGCAAGCTGTCTTGATCTATCGGAATTCTCGGTTCCCGAGGATGGCTGGGGTGTAGCTTGCAAAGTATGGATACTGGTGTTACGGTGAGGGAACGGAATATAATTACCTGGGAGTTGTTTAGAAAAGGCTGCACATAGAAATACATTGTGATATTCCTTATTACCCGCCCCTATCCATCCCTTCAACATCAGCTCACCCATAGGGCCATAGACTGCCATAACTAGCAGTGTTGAATTGTTTAAAGCAGCGCCGCCTCCGTCCCAATCCGGCCAAGTCCAAATTAGGCGTTGAGGATTCTCCGCCCGCCGAGCATCATCCATCTATCAGATCAGCGTCAGTCAATCAATCCAGCTTCCCCGACCAGACAACGACACCGCCACAGCCGCAGACGTAGAGCCACGGAGACATCACCAACTATATCACACCTCCTCACTCTCTCCTCTCGTCTCCACCCCCCCCCGTCCGCCCCCGATTGACCCAGTGCAACATCCGCCCTGCCAGATAACAAATCGCGCATTCCACCGCCTATCCATCCCCCCCCTCGACTCGGCCTTACACAGCAAACCCCTCCCCCCGCCGCCGCCACGCCTTGGGTATTGGCCTGGGTATTATGAGTGCTGTCCGCTACGCTGATCGACTTGCCCTAAGAGCTCGTCTTTGTCGCTATTGCTGCTCCTCCGATATATCCCTACTCAACAGTCCAAGATAGCGCTTTTGTTCCCGCGGAGAGAGGAACGGAAACGGCGGCACGGGAGAAAATAAGGGGAAAGGTTTCGGAGAAATAAGAGGCCTGCCGCGATGACGGATTTGATTGGGAGGATTGTGTTTGATGTTTTACGTATGTTATTTTTTTCCCCGCTGGTTGTTTGGTTGTGAGGTATATTGGGCGCGTGGCTTGACGGGTTGGAAGGCGGAATGAATGAATGTTTGCTGACTATTTGGTGTTGATACAGGCAAGAGAGAGGAGGAGGAATCTGATCCCGATGGTTCGTTACATCCATCTATAATTGCACAATGGCTTTCCCATGATTTGATCCTCCCGTCTTATATACATGCGCCCCCCCCTCATATGCACTATACACCCCCCTGGGTTCCCTCCCTAATAAGCACCCACGGCTGCGCAGCTCAAGGACAACGGGCGCTAATATTGAATTTCCTACAGAGACCCCGGAAGCCGGGGAGAAAGAGCTCTTCACATCATGGGCTCTCTTCATCCTGATTATGCTCCTTATCACGGCGCTGTTTACGAGTTATATGCTACAGCAGAGGAAGGTGCAGGCCGTTCATGAGACGGTTATTTCGATTTTTGCTGGTGGGTTTCAATATGTCGTTTTCTTGCCGTGCGTTTTGAATATATGCTGATTGGTGAGCGATGTAGGGATGGTTGTCGGGCTTATCATTCGGTTAAGTCCTGGAACGTTAATCCAGTCTTCCGTCTCCTTCAATTATCAGTTCTTTTTCAATTTGCTCCTCCCGCCGATTATCTTGGCTTCGGGATATGAATTACATCAGGTATGCGGGGAGTTCGGGAAAGTGAGTGATTTTGCACGTTTTGCTGATTGCGACAGGCCAATTTCTTCCGAAACATAGGCACGATTCTCACCTTTGCATTTGCGGGCACGTTTATCTCGGCGCTGGTATTGGCTATCATTTTGTATCTGTGGTCGTTCATCCCTCTAGACGGATTGTCGATATCCTTTGTCGAGGCCTTTTCGGTCGGTGCTACGCTTTCTGCGACGGATCCCGTTACAATTCTTGCCATCTTCAACGTTTACAAGGTCGAGCCGAAACTTTATACCGTGATCTTTGGAGAGTCGATTCTGAACGATGCCATCGCTATCGTGCTGTTCGAGACGGCGCAGAGGTATAAACCGGGCAGCGCCGGGGGGTCGCTAACAATACTCAGCTTGTTCGAGGCCATCGGCGTCTTCTTGCTTGTGTTTTTCGGAAGTTTGGTGGTTGGGGTTATTGTTGGGATGTTAACGGCGTTGGGATTGAAGTATACGCATGTCCGACGAGAGCCCAAGATTGAGAGCTGTCTTATTGTCTTGATCGCCTATGCTAGTTACTTCTTCGCTACTGGAGTTCACTTGTCCGGTAAGCAATATCGCTTCGTAAGCCGAAACATAACCACTAACTGATTTGCAGGAATCGTGGCGTTGCTATTCTGCGGCATCACGCTCAAACACTACGCATACTACAACATGTCGCGACGAACGCAACTTACGACGAAATATCTCTTTCAGGTGCTGGCACAACTGTCGGAGAATTTCATTTTCATTTACCTCGGCTTAGACCTGTTCACTGAGCCCAATTTGCAGTTTAAACCCCTTTTCATCATGATTGCAATTGTTGGCATTTGTGTTGCTAGATACATGTCCGTTTTCCCGCTTTCAAAAGCCATCAACTGGTTCATCAGATACAGAGCCAGACGCCGTGGGAAGGATGTTGCCGACGAGCTCCCGTTTGCCTATCAAGGCATGCTTTTCTGGGCCGGTCTTCGTGGTGCTGTGGGCGTCGCTTTGGCAGCCGGCCTTGAAGGGCCTAACGCCCCAGCTCTCCGTGCAACAGTCCTCGTCGTGGTGGTGTTGACGGTTATCATCTTCGGCGGGACCACTGCGCGAATGCTAGAAATCCTCGAAATCCGCACCGGCGTCGTGGAAGAAATCGACTCGGACGATGAATTCGACATCGAAGTCACCGGCGGCACATACTACAAACGATCCGGCACCGGGGTCGGCCACACCCCGCGCCGAAACGGCTACACCATGCCCCTCGATACCCTCAATGCGGACCGCGAGAGCATCGCAGAGGGCTACTCGAGCGGCAACAACGGCCGCATCACCCCACAACCCTCGCAGGCCTCCGTCGCCGCCAGGAAAAACTCAGTATACAACCAAGGCCGTAAGGACAAATCCCGCGACCACGCATCTGCGCAGAACCTCCTCGGAACCCACAACGGAAGCGCCAGTGCCAGCAGCAGTACTGACGATGGAGATGTAGGCACTGGCCCTTCCAGTCGGAACAACCGCACTGTCAACACGCGCAGCGGCAAGACGGCTCACGAAAACGACGCCGATATCGACGACTTTGACCTCGACCTGGACACCTTCTCAGACGACGACTTGCCCCCCGCTGCGCCGTCGCATATTAGACAGTCCCCCCTGAGTGTCCCCTCGCCATCGCAGCGCGTGTCACCTGGCGTGGCAGCAATGGCGGCCGCAAGCGCTGCGGAGGGCGCGGTGGTTGATGCGTCCTCGTCGTCGGCGGAGGCATCGGGTAGGCCCGGTGCGAGCTCGGTGTTTCGCGATTTCTTCTCTGGCGCGGGCAACGGGGACCATACGGCGTGGTTTAGGCAGCTGGATGAGGATTATATTAAGCCGAAGCTGCTGCTGGATCAGGGGTCTGGGCATAAGGGGCCTGGGGCGGTGTGATTGATGGTCTTTGATTTTTATTGAAGTTAGATTTGGGTTTTGGGGTGTGTGTTGGGGTTTTTTTCTTGTATTTTACATCTCTTCTTTTTTTCATCCCCCCCTTTTTTTGTTTGGTTTGGGATGAGGAGATGAGATGGATTGGATTGATTTGATTAGAGTATTACCCCAAGATGGATGGGATGATGGGAATTAAAAACTCAACCCACCCACCTGTTTTCAAACTTTTTTCCCGCTTGTTACTATATTCTTTTCTTTTGGTATATAATATTATCTATGTATGTATGTACCATCTCATGGGTGTTTTTCTTTCCGTCCTCTCCTTCTTCTTCTTCTCCCCCTCCTTTTCTTCTACGGAGGTTAATAGTTTATTAATATGGGATGGTGACTGATGTCGCTCTTGATTGATATACGTACGGCTGTTTCCTAGAATTACTCCTGGCGTAGCTAGGGATGATTAAGTTAGTTCGACCCTGACGTTTTACAATCTACCTAGGAGAGTCTCTGCCTTGCAAAAAATTACTGGTTTAAAACTATCAAATAGGGCTCTGACTGATTGGGCTGTTTTTGAATAGGCCAATCGATTTAAATCAGTTTCTTCTAACTAACTGGTGAAGTGAGTTGGGAGAAGGGGGGAAGGGGTAAAAAACACTGTGTAACATTGGTAAACTTACTTAGCTTACCCATTTCATTTATTTAATTTATTTTAGTTACCTCTGGCTTTTTTCTGTAAAACTTTTTTCATTTAACAGAACTAGAGATAGGGGTTAAATAAAGACAGGAACCCAAGATAAACCCATATTTTTTTAAAAAAAAAGGCATTTTATTTGATAAATTTATAAGCTCCCATTTCATTTCATAACAATTAACATAATTAGAATATAAGTTAAAAAAAATAACATAATAAAAAACCCCTTCCTCTTTTTGTTTAAGTTGGTTCATTAATTTGTTGGCGTTCCCCCCTCTCCTGGCTGACATTACACATAGTCCTTGGTTAAAGCCTGTTCCTATATGTAATGTAATCTGATTATATATCAAATTGTGCCCAGTTCTTTAGTCTGGCATCTTAAGCACATAGCGGCCGGCGATTTTCCCTTGTTCTGTATTTTGTGTTTTGATGTTAGCCAAAATGATCTCCTTTCTCCCCCCCTTTTCTCCCCCTCTCAACCAAACTATAAAAAAAAAAACCCAGGACCAAAACTCACCCATCAACTCAAACACCTTCCCCAACTCACTCAACGGCACAACCTTAAACGGCACCTTAATCAATCCCCTCGCGAAGAAATCAATTGCCTCCTTTCCATCCCGCCGATTCCCCACATAGCTCCCCTTGATGGTGATCATGCGCACGACGGTATCGAACACGGGCGCTTTCAGGTACGCGTGCGCCGGCAGGCCGATGGCCACGATGGTGCCGCGGGAACGCACGTAGCCCGCTGCTTGCTGGAAGGGGAGTTCGGCGGCGGCGACGAGGAGGACGGCGTGCGGGCCGAGCCCGTCTGGGGAGACGGCTTTGACGTCCGCGACGACGTCTTTGGAGGTTGAGAAGTCGACGTAGGCCTGTGTTTTTTTTTTTTTGAAATTCAGCAATCCCGCTCCCCCCATTTGATATAGGGATTATATATATATATATACATACCTTCGCCCCAAGCTTCATACACAACTCCCCCTTCTCCTTCCCCCCATCAATCGCAATAACCTGCAACCCCATCGCCTTCGCATACTGCTGCGCCAAACTCCCCAGCCCCCCTCCCGCGCCCACAATCGCCACCACCTGGCCCGGCACCGCCCCGCTCTCCTTCAACCCCTTATACACCGTAATCCCCGCACACAGCACCGGCGCCACCTCGTCCAGCGGCACATGCTTCGGAATCGGCGACACATGCGCCGCCTTCCCAATCGCATACTGCTGGAACGTCCCGTCAACCGTGTACCCGGACAGTATCGCATCGGCGCACAGCGGCTCGTCGGCCGCCTCGCAGAAGTCGCAGGACATGCAGGACCCGTTTAGCCATTTGATCCCCACGTGGTCGCCGAGCTGGACGTTGGTGACGAGGCTGCCGCGCGCGACGACGATGCCGGCCCCCTCGTGCCCGCCGACTAGCGGCATTTTGACGGGTAAGGGCCAGTCGCCCCGTTTTGCGTGCAGGTCCGTGTGGCAGACGCCGCTGTATTTGATGTTTACGAGGACTTCGTTGGGGCCGGGGGTGGGCACGGGGATTTGTTTGTATTCAACGGCGGCGCCGATGCGGGGGGTTACGCAGGCCCATTGGGTTTTGGGGAGGGCGGGGGTGGTCATTTTTTTGTGGTTGGAGTTGTTTATGGAGGGTTAGATGGGGGGGTTAAGCGTTGTACGGGGACAATGCTGGTGGGATGGGGGTGGGTGGAGAGATATCTGATATCAGGGAGATCAGAGAGATGGATAACAGGAAAAGAGAATAGAAAAGCAGTAAAAGGGAATGGAGGAGGGGAAGGAAGGGAAAAAGGCAAATCATATATATACCGGGGGTATATATATACAGACAGAATCTAGAAATGGCATATGCTTCTAGTATGTCATAACATGTCCATCAGCTTGGTCGGTTCCGAATACACCCCCCTTCCCCTTCTCGTTCAGGTCAGGTCATATATGGAGCCACCCCGGATCTCCCATCTATCTACTTGGTGATTCAACTGAACCAGCCTTACGCGGTATGTAGTGAGGACGCCATAGTGCTGTCTGTCCATAGCTAGTAGACAGCTAAGACAGGGAGGTAGGTTGGCTTGTTGCCAGTTAAGGCGGGGGTATATTGAGGAGGCAGATAGTGTTTCTGAGATTACATCACGACAGGCGAGCAGAGTTGGCGGGAGCCGTGGTAGGGATCAGATCTTGGTTTGGGTCGAGGACTGGAGAAATGGAGGGGCGATGGATGTGGTGGTGTGAGGCTTCTCCTTCTTGGGTTGCTGGATACTGCTGGTAGTTAGTTGGTTAATAGGGGTGGTCATTGTCTCCGTCTTCTCTGAGGAAAAAAGGGGGAACCAGTTAGTATTCTTGCATTCTGATCCTGCGAGTATTAATAGGCTGGGGGGATTGTGGATATTTGAATCTTAATGGCAAGGCTAATAAATGAGTGGTGACTCCCGGTTTGTTCTCGTGTTGGATCTGGATGGAATACGTGTTGGCGATGGTTGAGGGTGGCGAGTTTGCCTCTTTTGCTTAGTATTGATCCAGAAGAAAGAATAGATAGTAGTTAAATAGGTGGCTGGAGGAGTGCATACGCGATGCGTAATGAATGGAGATATGGACTAGTATATAGGAGAACTTGTTGTTGGGGCCATGTTGGCTGTGCAGGTGGTTTATTATCCAACATGAATGATATTGTGTGGTTTTGGCTGTGTTTTGGGTTGTAGCTTGTGGCCAGGAGAGGACAAAGAATATACTATGTAGTAGGCAAAGGGGAGGAAAGACAGGAAGGGAATAGAGAGGAATTGAATATCCCATCAGATGTGTGTAGACTATCCCTGACTATTATAATATCATTACTGCTGTGTGGAATAAAAGTGAATAATAACCCCATACTCATACACCTGATGAGATGGTTATTGTCTAGATTTTGGAGACGTACGGGGCCGTACCCATACCGTCCTGTACCGTCATAATACACAATACACAGCCGTAGTATCGAGCAATACACGTACCAGACGGGCGGTAAGCATACATCCCGAACAAAAAAGAAAGCGACGGGCAAGAGCTGCTCGACCACACCAGACCAGATTTCCTGTTGCGGCTCACCACGTCGACATCTCCGCCATCACTGCCACACCTCATCACCCTCATCTCATCCATCCTCCCCATCCTATCCTCACCTCTCCTCCTCACCTCACCCATCCCATCCCATCCCATCCCACCCCCTGCCGCCAATCGCCGCCTCGTCCTCTATGCAAATCCACTAACTGCGTCCCTTGGTTTCGTGCTTGCTGAGGTCTGTGTCTGTGTCTGCCGCCGTTATCCCAGATTCTTTCTTCTCGCCAGCCTGCTCCACGCCCGCCTCCAAGCCCATCTCCCTCCGCCGCCCTCATCGCCCTCACCCTCCCCATCCTCCCCATCGTCCTATCCCCATCATCCTCATCCTCATCCTCATCCTGCCCGGCTACCCTGCTGCCGCTGCTCTTTTCTGCCGCTACACCTGCTGACACGCCCTTCTAACAGCCAACGCGGCACGGCGACGAGCCATTCCTCTGGCTGTCTGCATTGCTCCATGGCTGTCTCGTCCGCTCCCTGACCCGCCACTCCCTCATAGCCCGTCCACTATACGCCCTCCTCGTCGCGGTACCTCCCGCCTGCCGCTTCCTCCATCGCATCCACGCGTGCTGCGTCCGAGCTGCCCGTGATGGCCGGTGGTCCCCCTTACACCGTCCACTCGCCCACCCAGCAGCCTCGCTTCGCCGCCTACTCTCCTTCTCCCAGAGACCGGCCCGCCTACCAGAACAATGACCCCTACCAGGCCCCGCCCCATACTCCCCCTGCCTTCCCGGCCCCCCCCCTGGCGCGGAGCCCGCACTTTAGCCACTCCGCCTCCCCGATGAACGCCAACACCCTGCCTCCGCTCAATGGCTCTGCCACGCACGCTGACACCTCTCCCCCGTATCACGCGCACTCGACCTCTACAACTCCTCAATTCAGCCTACATCGGCCCTACACCGGCTCCCATGTGTCCACCTCCGCCCGCTCCCCGCCTCCCACTCACTACAACCAGATCTCGTCTCACGGACACCCGCCCAGCGGACCGGATGCCGTTTCTCGATCGCCCAAGCGGGAACCAGAGGCAATGTATGACGGCCGGCCGAATAGTATGGGCTACGCATCGCAGTCGCCCATGATGCGCGAGGCCAGGCCTCCTTCGCCCAAGGAATCCGTACGTCCCCCTTATCAGTGAATGTATCCTATTTTCGATCCTAACTTGTCATTGTGATACAGAAATCAGCCAGAGCAAACAATCCCATGTCGTTTGCCAGCATTCTCTCAGGCCCTGCCGACGACCGCCCTCCGCGCAAATCCACTCCTCCACCACCCCGACCCAACCAAGTGAATGAACCTCCAGCAATCGCTCCTGCCCCCAAGGCAGAAAAACAAAAGCAGCCCGTGTCAGAGAGACGCCGTCAACCCGCTCATCTCGAACCTTCGTACAACGACATCTCTCCCCGCCCATCCACAAACGGTGTATCAAAACCTCTTGCTGTTTCAAATTCCAAACCAAGGAAGACCCTCGCAGAATACGATAACGAAAAGATCTCCAAGGCCGTAGACCGGATTGACACCATGGACGAGAGTGATCTTGATGTCGGGTTCGAACAGGAGCGGGCGCATTTCATCCGCAAAGGGAAGAAGCGTGCCCGGGAGGCTGAGGCGGTTGAAGCACGGAAACGCAGGGTATGTGTCTTGTACCCTCCCCTCCCCCCCCTTTTTATATTTGCATTCCTGTTTACTAACTACCCTGCAGCGGCGTCAAACCGAATTTCTGGGTTCGCTGGCCAAAGTCTTCGAAAAGCAAGTTCTGAATGGCACTGAACGATTCAATCGCAAACACGAACCCGCTGTTCAAATTGAAGTCCAACAGAAGGAGATCCAGGATGAAAAAGAACGCAAGAAGGACATGCAAAGGAAACGACGCCGCGAGAATGCTCTCCGTCTTGAGACCCAGAAAATGGACGAAGCTCGTCAAAGGGCCGCTGAGGCAGAAAACGACTCGGAGAAGGAACGTCTATGGCGCGAAGTCGAAAAGTCGCGCAAGAAGATCAAGGGCACCAAGCGTGCTTTGGAGAGAGGCAACGAGCCGGAAGAAATCAGCGAAGTCACTCCCATGGCGCCAAACCTAGAAGGCGGCACGACCAGCACCTTCCACGTCGCCAAGTCGTCTCCTCCGCCAAAGAGGAGGGGCGGCAAACCCGGGGCTTCCTCCCGGCCAAAGAAATCAAAGGAAAAGAAACAGGCCGAGAAAGATGCTGCCGAAGCTGCATATGCCGCCATGGAGAATGACGATCAGCTTGTTCCCCTGGCGCCAAAGGAGGACCCGAAAAAGGAAGCCCTGAAGAAGGAGGGCAAGACTTCTCGTTCCAAGGAAACAACTCCCGCACCTCCCGTCACACCGTTCGAATCCAAGGGCTACAATATGCTCTACGAATCTATCTGGCGAGAGATTGCTCGAAAGGATGTCCCTAGAGTCTATCGTATCAAGGCTGTTTCGCTCAACACCCGGCAGGAGAATCTGCGCAAGACTGCGCAACTGGCTAGTAAGCAGTCTCGGAAATGGCAGGAACGCACTAACAAGAGTATGAAGGATACTCAAGCTCGCGCCAAGAGAACCATGCGGGAGATGATGTCCTTTTGGAAGCGGAACGAACGCGAGGAACGTGATCTGCGTCGCATGGCCGAGAGACAGGAGCTCGAGCAGGCCAAGAAGGCAGAGGCCGACCGCGAGGCCAACCGCCAGAAGCGCAAACTGAACTTCCTCATCTCCCAAACCGAGCTGTATTCCCATTTCATTGGACGGAAAATTAAGACAAGCGAGGCGGAACATCATGAAGGCACCACCGTTGCCGATGTTGGCCATGGCGCGCCGGCTGTGACCGTTCCAGATGGCGTCCCTGGCGCACCTCCAAAGGTGACGAACTTTGAAGACCTCGACTTTGATGCGGAAGATGAATCCGTATTACACCAAGCCGCCATGGCCAACGCGCAGAATGCAGTTCAGCAGGCGCAAGAACGAGCCAAGGCGTTCAATAACGAGGAGAACAAGATGGCCGCCTTTGATGAGGGCGAGATGAACTTCCAGAACCCTACCAGCTTGGGTGACGTCGAGGTTTCCCAACCAAAGATGCTCACTGCACAATTGAAGGAATACCAGCTCAAGGGCTTGAACTGGCTTGTCAATCTCTACGAGCAGGGCATCAACGGTATTCTTGCAGACGAGATGGGTCTGGGTAAGACTGTACAGTCGATCTCGGTCATGGCTTATCTTGCAGAGGTACATAACATCTGGGGGCCCTTCCTTGTCATCGCGCCTGCTTCTACTCTTCATAACTGGCAGCAAGAAATCTCACGCTTCGTTCCCAACATCAAAGTCCTGCCCTACTGGGGCTCAGCCAAGGACCGGAAAGTCCTACGCAAATTTTGGGACCGCAAGCACATTACCTATACCAAGGAGTCCGAATTTCACGTTTTGGTGACATCGTACCAGTTGGTCGTGTTGGATGCGCAATATTTCCAAAAGATCAAATGGCAGTACATGATCCTAGATGAGGCCCAGGCTATCAAATCCTCGCAGAGCTCTCGATGGAAGAACCTTCTTGGTTTCCACTGTCGCAACCGTCTCCTACTCACCGGAACGCCTATCCAGAACAACATGCAGGAACTCTGGGCCTTGCTTCATTTCATCATGCCGACGCTTTTTGATTCCCACGATGAATTTAGCGAGTGGTTCTCCAAAGACATTGAGAGCCATGCCCAGAGTAATACCAAGTTGAACGAGGATCAGCTGAAACGATTGCACATGATCCTGAAGCCATTCATGCTTCGTCGTATCAAGAAGCATGTCCAGAAGGAACTTGGTGACAAGGTTGAGAAGGACGTTTTTTGTGACCTTACCTATCGCCAGCGGGCATACTATGGCAACCTTCGAAATCGGGTGAGTATCCTCGACCTTATAGAGAAGGCAGCTGTTGGGGATGATACAGACAGCGCTACCTTGATGAACTTGGTCATGCAATTCCGCAAAGTCTGTAACCACCCCGATTTGTTTGAGCGTGCCGAAACAGTCTCTCCATTCTCCGCCGGTTTCTTTGCGGAAACGGCGTCATTCCTTCGGGAAGGGCCTTTTGTCGACGTTGCCTATTCGACACGGAATATCATAGAGTATGATCTGCCTCGCCTTCTTTGTGGCTCCGATGGCCGCCTCGATATGGCCGGACCAGCAAACGACAAGGCCGGTTTCCGCGGGAAATATCTTGCTCATATGATGAACATCTGGACGCCAGATAATATTCGACAGAGTGCTAAACAAGACGGTGGCTTCTCATGGCTTCGATTTGCAGATACTTCGGCTGGTGAGGCTTATGACCTTTCTCACAAAGGACTATTCGAACGTGCGGTCAAGCGCCGTGGATATTCAAATCGTCTTTCTCGGTTTATTGTGGCCTACGATGACGTCGAAGATGCCTCTGTCCGTGTTCCTGCACAGAGCATGTTTAATATCGTGGAGCAAAATGATCGTCGTTCTTTGGCTGAAATCACAGCCGAAGGCCGCATGCATGAGCTACTCAATATTTCCAGCACGACGTTCCAGAACCAAGGTTTGGGTATGATTGAACCGTGCGGTAGGCCTGGAGCATCTGCGCCCCCCATTATGGTTTCGTGCTCAAATCAAGCTACCAATTTCGAAAACAAAGATACCTTCTTCAATATGTCCGTTCGACACGCCCTTTTCGGTAATACCACCCAGGCCTTGGATGCAGAAATACTAGAGAAGAAATTGGACCCAGCTCGCTATAGCGTGACACCAATGCTGCCTGAGCCGTTGTCAGTCAAGGGCCGGTACACCAACATTTCCGTACCTTCGATGAGACGGTTCGTTACAGACTCGGGCAAGCTGGCTAAACTGGATGAGCTCCTCCGCGAGCTCAAGAACGGTGGCCATCGCGTCCTTCTCTACTTCCAAATGACCCGCATGATTGACCTGATGGAAGAATATCTCACCTACCGCAACTACAAATACTGCCGCTTGGACGGCAGCACCAAACTTGAAGACCGCCGTGACACCGTGTTAGACTTCCAGCAACGGCCCGAAATCTTTGTCTTCCTTCTCTCCACCCGCGCCGGTGGCCTAGGTATCAACTTGACCGCCGCTGACACCGTCATCTTCTACGACTCCGACTGGAACCCCACTATCGACTCCCAGGCCATGGACCGCGCCCATCGTCTAGGCCAGACCAAGCAGGTCACCGTCTACCGCTTGATTACACGTGGCACCATCGAAGAGCGGATCCGTAAACGTGCCCTGCAAAAGGAAGAGGTGCAGCGGGTGGTTATCTCTGGCGGTGCGGGCGGTGGCGTTGATTTCAACACGCGCAGCCGCGAGAATCGCACCAAGGATATTGCCATGTGGCTCGCGGATGATAATCAAGCGGAGATGTTAGAACAGATGGAGAAAGAGCAACTAGAGAAAGGAGAGGAGCCGGGCGCGAAGAAGGGGAAGAAGGGAGGCGCTGCTGCGAAGAAGAAGAGAGATGTTACGCTGGATGATATGTATCATGAAGGTATGTCTTGTAATTTTTTTCTCTCTCGTTTCGAACGTTATTTGTTGGTTGCTAACAGTTTGCGCGCTACAGGCGAAGGACACTTTGACGATGTCAGCGCTAAGCCATCCGGCGCAGCCACACCCGTCGATATGGGGGATGTGCCCTCGGCATCTGGACCAGTGATCAAGTCTAGACGCGGCCGTGGCGGTGGAGCTGCGGGTGGCGGGGCTGGCAGGTCGAAGAAAGCCAAGTCGGTCAAAGAGAGACTGAGGTTGATTGACGGGGATGCATGAGGGTTAGGTTGAGGTTGGAAGATTTTGCTCTTGCTCTCTATCTATCTTTCAGATTCGGCTTTACCTGTTTTTGCTAAAACGGAGCAAAAAAGGAAGGAAAAGAAAAAGAAAAGATGCGTGTAAACAAACGCCCATTTCGCTTCTTTGGACTTGAACTTGAAACTTTTGACATTTGTTTGTTTTTTGGCGTTTATTTCTTTCATCTTACCTTTTTTTTGTGTTTCTATCTTGTCTTGTTTGCGTGTGAGATACACTATCTATCTATGTAAGAGGGATGAATGGGAATGGGAGTGATGGATGGATGGATGAACATGCTATGGTAGGCTTTTGTATGGTATGATATTTATTGTATGGCTTTTCTTTTCCTTTCTTTCTTTTTTACTGGGGCATTATTTTTTTCTTCTTTTCTTTTACTTTCTAACTACTGCTATTATTTTATTTATTCTTTTCTCTACTCTATTTTATTCTGGTTTTCGTCACTAGAGAGGGCTAAAATACATACTTTATTATGTGAAGGTTATTTTATTGATTTTATTACTTATGTAGCTATGCTAGCTTTATCTTATTTAGTATTCTTTCCTAACTTGAAACCCTTTTTAACTGTTTTAAAAGTATATACCTTTTACATCTTTCTATTATTTAATATGTCATTTCTTCTCCTGTGTGTCCCTATCTAGATATAATCTTATGAGCTATCTATTGCCGGGGCCCGGGGTTCCGGGAATTACAGAGTAGAATGTCCTTTTTTTTTTACTCAAATAAAGTAGATCGATAGGATGGAGAGAGTTTAGATGTTCATTAAGTAGCCTGCTTTGTTTTATATGCGCTCGCCGGCCAGGGGGGAGAAGGTGGAAGAGGAAAGTCGTATGATGGACGGAAAAAGCTTTTTGCGTATTCGGCTTTACGGGATTGCTGTCTTTGGGGTGTCTGTCTTCCTCGCCTGTCAGGTCGGCTTGGTTTAAGCCCCCTGACTCCTGTGAATCCTGAGATTTGCTGATATTATTTGTTTCCCCTTTCCAACAAAATGTATTTTTGTTCCCGTTTGGGGATTTTAATTCATGTTGGTCCGCGGTCGGACATAACTCGATATTTGTGGTTTTCCTCTCAGGGAGAGAGACGTTGCCGTGGACCGAGCGGCGGCCGGCGTCAGGGGTTGTCAGATAAATAAATTACATGTGTCTGGTGTTGGGGAAGGGTGTTTGCTGTGGATTTAACTACAGAGATGAGATGCTTGTTTTGGATCCCTTGTAGCTGAAGGAGATATCCCCCTGAAGACACAGTGTCCACTCTATCCTCGTCGGGGGGTTTCAAATACATGAGGGTTAGGGCTGGCTGGACCATGGCTGCTGACTCAGCTGGGCTGTCTCGCAAAATCTGCAGGGGAAAAGCCGTAATTTCAGCGTATCGTATCGTATCGCAGCGTATCGCAGCGTATTTTGCCAGCGCCGAGCCAATCAGCGGCGTCTTATTAACCGTGGCCCCGCAACGGGCTTAGCGCGGCGTCTGCCACTTTCTCTCCGTATATCAATCCACCGCCGTCCTCCTCCTCCGCATGCCTCACCCACCTCACCCCCCCGTCTCTCACTCCCCCTCGAACCGTAGAGGGCGACCACCACCCAACTGACATCCCGCACACCCGCTCCCACCCGTCCCGCTGCTTAGACCAGGCGCACAATGGAGGCCCTGCTCAACCAGTCCCGCTCCCTCTGCCCCTTCTTGCAGAGGACGTCCCCTGCCACCCTCCGCTCGCTCTCCACCGCCACCCGCCCCAATGCCAGCCCCGGCGGAGGCACCATCTCCAACCTGCAGGTCATTGCCCGCAGATGCCCCATCATGAGCAAGGCCCTGGCCGTGCAGAGCTCCCGCTTGGCCACCGCCAAGGGCTTCAGCACCATTGCTGGCCGTGGCAGTGCCTTCAACAGCGTCAAGGGCCTCTGCTCGGTGCCTGGCAAGAAGGGGTTTCATAAATCTGCCGGCAAGGAGGCGAGTGTTGGGCAGGATGCTCATAGGAAATATGAGAGTGGTGAGTTTTTGTGTTTCCCTGCGGCGGGCTTAACTCTTTACTGATGAGTCAATTGCAGTCCACCCAACTCCCCTTAAGGGCGCTGCGGCGAAGCCTGCAAAGGGAACCGATACCAATACCGCCGCATACCCCGGACCCAAGCCAGAGGTCCCCGCGTCCAAGAAGTTCGACTATGAAGGCTTCTACAACAATGAGCTAGACAAGAAGCACAAGGATAAATCCTACCGCTATTTCAACAACATCAATCGACTGGCTCGCGAGTTCCCTCGTGCCCACATGTCCGTCCCTGAGGAGCGAGTAACGGTGTGGTGTGCCAATGACTATCTTGGAATGGGACGGAACCCGCAGGTGCTCCGGACTATGCACAAGACCCTTGATAACTATGGAGCCGGTGCGGGAGGCACCCGGAACATTTCCGGACATAACCAGCATGCGGTGGAGTTGGAGAATACTCTTGCGAAGCTGCATGGGAAAGAGGGCGCGCTGGTGTTTAGCTCGTGCTATGTTGCCAATGATGCCACTTTGGCTACGCTGGGGAGCAAGCTGCCTGATTGTGTGATATTGTCTGATAGTCTGAATCATGCGTCTATGATTCAGGGTATCCGCCATTCTGGGGCGAAGAAGATGGTTTTCAAACACAATGATCTGCAGGATCTGGAGCAGAAGTTGGCTTCTTTGCCTCTCTCTACGCCCAAAATTATTGCTTTCGAATCTGTTTATAGCATGTGTGGATCGATTGCGCCTATTGAAGAGATGTGTGATCTGGCAGATAAGTATGGCGCCATCACCTTCCTCGATGAAGTCCATGCTGTTGGAATGTACGGACCACACGGTGCTGGTGTTGCTGAGCACCTCGATTTCGATATCTACGCTTCTGCCGATACCCCTAACCCCAAGAGTACCAAGGGGACTATCATGGATCGGATTGACATTATAACCGGAACACTTGGAAAGGCGTACGGCTGTGTTGGTGGTTACATTGCCGGATCTGCCTCCTTTGTCGACGCGATCCGATCTCTCGCCCCCGGATTCATTTTCACAACCTCCCTCCCCCCAGCCACCATGGCTGGAGCGACAACCTCTATCAACTACCAGGCCTCGTACGGCCGAGACCGTGTCCTTCAACAACTTCATACCCGGGCTGTCAAAGCCGAACTGAATGCCAAGGATATCCCCGTCATTCCTAACCCCTCACACATCATCCCAATCCTAGTCGGAGATGCGGAGGTCGCCAAACAAGCCTCCGACATGCTCCTCGAAGACCACGGAATATACGTCCAAGCCATCAACTACCCCACCGTCCCCCGCGGCGAGGAGCGACTGAGAGTCACCCCGACCCCGGGCCACGTCAAACCCTACCGCGACCACCTCGTCCAAGCCCTACAAAGCGTGTGGGAAAAGCTTGGAATCCGCAAGACCAGCGACTGGAAAGCAGCAGGCGGATTCTTGGGCGTTGGCGTCGAGGAAGCCAAGAACCGTCCCCTCTGGAACGATGCCCAGCTTGGACTGCGCGAGGGGGAATCCTTGGAGGCTGCGCTGGAACGAGAGTTCAAAGCCGAGGCAGCTGATAAGCAGCAGATGATGCTTGAGATGCAGAAGGAGGATCTGAAGGCGCATGCGCAGATGAATGCGGCTGCTGCTTCTTCTGCTGCCATTGCCACACCTGTTGGTGTCGCTGCATAGAGGAGAGAGAGAGGATGAAATCTTATTTCGGGGTATTTGTCCCTTTTTCGTCTCTATTTAATCTTTTGCTGCAGATGGATGGCTTTTGCTCATCGTCTCCCCACGCTCGTTTATATCCCCCCCATGCAGCCGTTGTTCCTTTGAACTTTTGTTTTTATGTGGTTCGGAAACGCTTCGTTCCAGTTGGCGTAAAATACCCCCAACCACCAACCAACCGAACCATTGTGATATTGTGATGAGGAAAGGATTTTTTTTTCCATTCATCTACGATATTCTTTTTTTTGAATTTGTTTTTTTTGGATGCCCGACGGCAATGATATCTGATCAATCATTTGTCTGTCGTGCGCATTTTATATAACGTCTACATTTATATTGTATTTAAGCCATCTTGTTCGGGCTGGCTAGCTAGTTAGTGCTTTGCTGCCTGGATCATTTTTGGATTACTTATATATATATATATATATATCTATTTTTGACACGAGATTTTGGCTACCTACCTCCTTTTGGCAGCAGCTTTTTTTGTGCAGTAATTCTCAGGAAGGTATTGCTTACTTAGATCGAGCGGCCTATAAGGGAATTTATTCTTCGATTCTACAGATACCTGCTTCTTTGTGTGCTTCATGAGTGATTGATTGATTATTTACTGGATATAGTGTTTGTTGTCCATGGCCGGGAAAGAAAGGATGGGTGGTATCTAATCAGGCAAAACCCCCGCGTTTCAGGGGCATCCTGCTCAAGGAAAATATGCTCAAAGAAAGCAAAAGCAAAAACACCATGCAAAATCGCTTTTTTTTTCAATGGTTCTCAAAGGAAGAAAAATATACCAATCTGAATCAAACAAACAGGAGAGCTAGAGATACCCCATCCCAACCCAACAAACATACATACAACATACAGGCTAACCCCCCCTATTTCTTTTCATTCCATTTTTCCTTAAACCACCTTCCTTATCTTATCTCCTCCCACCCCCCCGACTAACCTTCGGAAACTCCACCGGCACCCTCAACTTCGCAACCCTCCTCGCCCCAGCCTCAACCTTACTCTTAATCCCCCACCTAACAAACTCCGTCTCCCTCGGCTTATCCACCTTACACCCCAACTCTCTAAAATACTGACAAACCGTCTGGAAATCCAGCCGCAGGTCATCGCGCAGATCGGCCGGGTCAGTGGCTAGTTCGTTCGATGCGAAGCCCGCGCCGGAGGCGGGCGGGATGTGGAGTGATAGGGCGCAGATGGTCGTGTGGAGGAGGGTGATGTCTGTTTTGGAGAGGAAGGAGCCCTGGGGCACGAATTTGCGGCGGAGCGCGTCGAGGAATGTGTCTGGGAGGAAGTGGTGGGGTTTTGTACTACTTGTACCTGTGCTTGTGCCTGTGGAGGCGGAACTAGAGCCGCCGCCGGATAATATCCTCCGCAGGTCCTCGCGGGGCGGTAGCTTTTTGGCACCCGACGTCGCGCTGGCCCCGCCGGGCCCGCCACGGCTGGACTTTAGGCACCGCGAGAACTCGATTAGGATCATGATGAGGCGGAGGAGCTGGAGCTGGGTCTTGTTCCCGCTGCGCACGACGGACTCGACGCGGTGCGCGACGAAGCGCGAGGTGGAGATTACGGCTTCCGAGGCCGCGATGGCGTCTTGCCAGTCATGCACGGGCAGGGTGCGGAGCGTCGCGAGGCCGTTTGGAACGAGGGTTTCGATTGCGTAGACCTGCGACGGGTGCGTGGCGGAGAGGTTGGGTTGTGGGAGGGGTTTGGCGGCTTGGATTTCGGCCTGGGCTGCCTTTTGGGGGGAGGCGGAGGAGGTGTCTGCGGGGATGGAGGAGAGGAGGGCGGATTCTGCGGCGCTGGGGGCCGTGCCGGGGGTGGTGTTGGAGGAGAGGAGGGCGTTTTCGGCAAGCGATTGGACGGCTTTGCGCGATTGTTTGGTGCCGAAGGCTTCGGTTAGGGCGGTGCGTTGGGCCCAGTTTGTTTTCTATGGTGTGGGGAGGGGGGGTTAGTGAGGTGTGTATAAATAAAAGGTATAAAGGAATAGAAACGTACCACAGCCTCCTCCTCCTCGCCCTCTTCATCGCTCACCCCCTTCCTAGGCACACGCCTCACACATCCGCGCACCGTCATCTTGCGCACCTCGACGAGCTGCAACGTGCCCGCGTCCGGGTCGTAGACGGCCGCGTAGTGATTCCACAACGTATCTAGCTCATTCTCGCCCTCTTTGCCGACAAAGTCGATCTTCGGATGCGCGGAGGATTGGAGGAGGAGTTCGGAGCCGGTGATGTTGGCGTTTGTAGCTGTGCTGTGCTTCGAGGGCCGCTTTTGGCGAGGCTTTGTGTAGCCTGTTAGCGGGACGGTGTCGGGGATCGTGAGGCCGGGGGTTGAGGCTAGAGGGAGGAAATGTTAGCTGGTTGGATTTCTTCGGATTTATTTTGTGTTTTAGGTCTTGAATGCGCTCGAGTGGGTGTGTGCAAAGGGAGTAGATAGAGAGACATCGAATTCGATTATAGATATCGAACTCTCCCTTCGCCCCCCTCGGGCAAAGAAAATCGGCATAGAATATCCCTCACCTATAACAGGAGCCAGCCCATCTGTATTCTGCACAAATTGGACCTTCACAGGCGGCGCGGTGGGCGCAAGGGCGGGTTTCTTGCTGGGTCTGTCATGCTTCTCGGAGGCTCTCTTCCGCTTCTTTTCCGTTGGGCGGTCGGCGCCCATGGCGTTAGAATTCTTTTTTGTAAAGTGTCGTCCAAGGGAGGGAATGGGTAATAGGATGGTCAAGCTGGTTTTGGGGGGTTAATTGGTCGTTGTATGCGGGTGGGCGCTGGATGATAATGAGGCTCTTGTGGTGAGGTTGAAGGGAAAAAAAATTCCGCTGCACGGAACGCTAAAGTGGAGACTGGGCTGGGGTGGAAAATAGTCGAGCATCAACACAGCAAATCGGGCACACACAACGCGGACGGTATTTTGCGGAATTCTACGAAATGATTTACGAGAAGTTGATTGTTTCACGGAATGATCAGAGATTCAAGACGTTAGAAAATGGGGTCCTATATTTTTTCGTTGCTGAGCTCGCCACTAAATCATAAAACGGCCAGCCATATTGCCCAAAAAGGCAAACAGCTATCAGAATCAGGTAAAACAAGTATCAACGACAAGAAAAAGATAGGACCTGGGATAAGTAACCCCTCCAACTGCTCCGTTTCCCTTTATCTTCCTTCCGTTTGCTTCCTTTCAAAAGACAAACAGAACGAAAACAAAAGAAAGAGTAATGACCAGCCCGCTCCCACGATTACAAAGTCCTCGATTTAAAGGAAAACAGAAAACATGTCATCGAGAAACAATTTTGCCTTCCTTTCCCAACCCTTTTTTTTATTCCCACACAACCACACCGATTAACAAAAATAAAACATCAATTCGTTATTGGGTCGACCGTTCTCGTATCTTCGTTAAGAAAGCAACACAAACAGAGCTCGAGGTTGGGTTGCTGAAAAATTGGTGAGGCTGCTGTTTGGCACAGGGAGAAAATCGAAAGACTCCCTAATAGGAGAAATGTCGTCAAAGGCGAAAGATTGATCCTGGAAGATCGGCGTCGTCGAATTCGTAATCAAGTGCGGGGTGTGTGGTTATTTTTTCAGTTCGAGGGTTGACACGCGGGGTGAGCTGAGACAGAGCGGTCGAGTAGTTTACTTGCTGTTTTGGTAGTCAGTATGCTGTTTTTTTTTTTTCGACATAGAATTGAAACAAAGTAGGCGACGAACCTTCTAGCCCGAGTCTTTCTCCGCTTACGCTTCAGGCGACGAACGCGCTTCTTTCTCCACTTAGCTCTCATCTTCGCAGAGTTTTGATACTGTTTGTTTTCAAGACGGCGAGGTCAGCATGGTGCTCTGCAGGAGCAAGGAATGCATTGCTGCGTTGCTGGCTCTCGACACAGTCGATTGCAACAGGTAGACACAGGCAATGGCACACAGAAGCAGGCAGGGATGGGAACTCACACTTCTTTGAGGATGAGGGGGATGGTGGGAAGAAAGAGAGAGTTGACGGGTGGACGATTGCTTTGTAGTGTGCGAGGCTGACTAAGACCGCGCTAAGGGCTAGTGGGCCTCCAAGCGAGAATGATCGCAGAATTACGTAAGCGGCGGTGTGCCGGACGCGCACGCACCATACAAGATATGGATATGGAAGAGGGGAGAATGGCGCAGAATATTTATTGTGGGTTTGGAGTTTTATTATGGAGTTTTGGAAGCGCCGATAACGCACAGGATAAATGCAATAAACGTTATAACTGTGGAATTGTGGACTTGATATCAAGATTATGAAACACCGAAAATCAACTGAGAGACCGTAAAGCTGCGACGAAATGACACCAAAGAGCAATGCAAAATCGACATAAGAAACGCCAGTGCACCAGTAAAAATGACATTCAATTAAGCAGCAGCAGCAGCAACAGCTTCACCTCCAACGGGAACGTTCTGGACGCCAATGGTGGTTTGCACTCCAACCCGTTCCTTGCCAAGAAGGTCAGCAAGAAGAGGGCTTGGGCGGCTATCCCGTTGGGGATGGAATGCAGCCTGAGTGGCCTTGTACTTCTGCACACTCTCCAAGTAGATATCGAAGAGGTAGGACGAGTCAAGGGGTCCGCCCTTGGCCTCGGGGTGGAACTGGGTGCTGAATATTGGGCGGGTTTTGTGGATCATGCCTATTACACTACTTAGAATTGATGCAATCAAGGACAGAGAATAATAGGGGTATAACAAACCTTCGTTGCTTGAGTCGTTAAGATTGATAAAGTATGGCTTCCAGTCGCTTGGCAGAGTGGATGCGTCGACGGCATATCCGTGATTTTGGCTGGTAATATGGCAACGACCAGTCGTCAAGTCCAGAGCCGGGATGTTGTGGGCACGGTTTCCGTATTTCAGCTTGACGGTGCGGCCACCAGCAGCAAGCGCAAGGAGCTGGTGTCCAAGACAAATGCCCATGATAGGAACTTGGGAGGATTCCATCAGTTTGCGGAGGTTGAAGACGGTATCCTGGCAGTGGGTTGGGTCACCGGGACCATTGGAGATGAACACGCCGTCAAAGTGGTGAGCAACCTTGTGGATAGGATAGTCGAAGGGGAAAACTGTAACACTGGCACCCCGGTTGACAAGGCTACGGAGAATATTCTCCTTCACACCGCAGTCAATAACAGCAACGTGGGCATTGCTATTGCCAGGGCTGACATGGAAAGGAGCCTTGGTGCTGACTTTGCGAACCAGGTTGATTTGCTCCGGGTCAATGAAGGCTTCGTCTTGGTCAGCGTCGTACTCCTCGCCAATGGTGATTCTGGCCAGGGAGGAACCCTGCTCCCGGAGATATGTAACGATCTCACGGGTGTCCACACCAGAAATGGCGGGCACGCCCTCTCTGGCGCACCACTCGCCCAGACTCTCAACAGCGGTCCAGTGGCTGTAACGCTCCGCAACATCAGCAACGACGACTCCGACGGCCTGGAGGCTGGGAGACTCGAAGTATTTCAGGAGGCCGTTCTCATCCCGCTCGGCAGATGGAACACCATAGTTCCCAATCAGGGGTTGGGTGAAGACCAGAATCTGGCCACGGTAGGAGGGGTCACTCAAGGACTCGGGGTATCCCACGAGAGAGGTGGTGAAGACGGCTTCACCGGAAATATTCGACTTGGCGCCAAATGATTTCCCGTGGAATACCGGACCATCTCTGATGGTGAAGGTTGCCCGATCATGGGAGGATGGGCTCGTCTTCTGGGCAGGGGTGGTGAGGGGTTCGCTTCGGCTGACGGTAGCCATGAATCGAGCATTGAAGGCCGGTGCCTTTAGAGCGGCGGAGACATGGGTCCCCGCCGGGACTGATTTAAAAAGTCGGGCAAACATAATGAAAGTTGTAGAGTTGATTTATTCCTTCGCTCGAGATATGACTCAATTAACCGAAGCTTTCCAGAGATGGTCTGTCGAGGGTCAGTAAAAGGCCCAATGGGCAAGAAAGGAGTCCCCCGTGGGTCTAGCATACCAGAGATGTAGTCCTATATCGAAAAGAGTTAGTTAGAGTCCAGCCATCGTGCCGTGTGAAGCAGGGGATCCCGAAGCACAAGGGCAGCTACGGAGCCAGCAAACGTACCTGAGAAGTGAAGATTGATGGTGTCACACGCATAAGCGCAACTGTGCCCGTCAAGCACTAGACGGATTAATGTGGATAGGGAAATCAGGCGGGTGAGCAAGGCATGGAGAGAATCGGCGTGGATGGGGAGAGACGAGCAGAGGTTGATGAGGCGGGAGAAAGACGGTGAAGTTGCGGTGGGGAAGATTCCTTTTGTATGGGAAGGGCGCGGTGAGAATTTTCCCGCCTAGCCCGCCCCAGCCAATCACGGCGCGCCCAATGCCGTATTGTCACCATCGTGTACGGGATCCACCTTGCCACGGCCGCTAGTGGGTAACAGCCCGTAATGCATTTACCGCACGCCGCTTATCGGTATCGCCTGTTATCTGCACCTCGCACGCCTATCTCGACACCACTTTTATGACATTATCGGATTCATCCATAGCCATAGGACAAGCTGTTGGTGCGTTGTGATTAACTTGCCGTTTACCACAGTATTCGAAATTCAATTTTCCTACAGGCTGTATCTACGCGCTGGCTGAAGCCTGGGAATGGCACCTTATTTCCATGGATGGCATACTCCCGTACCGATGAGTGTTTGCCCCTGGAAAAGCAGGTTTCTACTGACATATTTCGGATAGTCCTGCCGCCTTCGGCCCTTCGCTATGGAACCGAACGGATGTGGGGATGTCGTGTGCTTTGGTGGGTGGCCGTACGTCCGGGCTTGGAGAGGAAGCAGAAAACCTGGACACATGTGCGACCTCGTTACCTGTTTTGAGCGCTGAACCATGACGGCGGGCTCTGTGCAACCGAATCTATGCTTCTTGTTAATGATTATGTACACTTTGGACGGCGCCTAATATCAATGCAGTGGTTGTTGATACCGCTAGTCTTTCTGCGGCCTTCCTCTTGAAGACCCATGATATCATTCGGTTTGAGTTAGGACAGCATTGGTAGTATGCCACCCAGCTACATTTACGACAAAGGCACAGGCCACACCTTGATGCGTTCCTGAACTAAAGGATATAACCGGGATATATACTCTTCCGTCATGGTCGAAGCGCTTGCGATGATGCACTGGCATGGAGAAATCGATGCCAACAATGTTGAATTCGTGTTGGTGTCACCACAGCTCGTCCTCTAGACAGCCATTGCTATACCGAATAGTTACTCTTTAGAATCAACTCCTCCGGCCCGTGGACCTTGATTGCTCTCGCGACATCTCGATGGACGGGCGCCAAAGAGAACAGGCAGTTGTATCCTTCCTTCAAGCCGATCCAAGTATCTCTAGACGAGCGCCCAAACACCCCTAAGAACTTGTTGCATACAATCTTTTATAAAGGATACATCTAGTTGGAGCTGCAGCTTTTCATGTCTCATGAAAAAAGGACATCTCATGTGCCTGATAATAATTCAGCCCTTCTATTCCCGTCTCCCCAAATTCCTCAAATCTGCGAATGGATCCTGAACAACCAGAATGAACCCCCAGCACACTTTATGTTGCAATGTAATCCTCCGCTGTATTTCAGCATCCCATCACCTCCCATAGTTTGAAACATTCAACAAAACCACCCGTGTGACAACACCTTGAAATAAGAAAATCATCCATCCATCCATCCCCTACATTACACCCCAGTAATGTTAGCATGTATCTACCCCCGTCCGACAAAAAGAAACATACCTAATCTAGACACGGTCGGCACGTATCGTCACAGCACCGTGCGCATTTCGAATCCGAGCCGCCTGGCGGACAGAATGTCATACAGCCCTCGAGAAGGTCGTTGTTGCCGCAGAGGGCTGATGCCAGGGAGAGGACGGATAGGAGGGCGAGGAGAGCGAGTTTCATGGCTGCTTGCTCCTGTGGGGTTAGATGGAGGGAGGGATAGTTTGATAGAGTGGCTGGGTGGATGGATGGATGGATGAGATCAGAGCCGAGAGATGATAGATGAGTATCCACGCGGGGAAGATAGTGTGGGATTTTTCTGGTACTCGCTTTGTCGTTTGGAGGGTTGGGGGGGTGGGGGGGTGGGGGAGTTTGGGGACATTTTGACGGTTTATATATTTCTATGCCCTGCTGGAAATACCCAATAGCTGATCTATGATCGGGTCACGATGCAAATAGGCGTTTCATGTCTCATTTTTGATGATGGTGTTTTGCGCACCCGGCTATTTGCAGAATCTATGGCATGGCAAACTGCAGATAGTGAGTCCAGTGGTTGGATATCCCGAGCGGATGATGGGTCGCGCGACGGCATTTTGTGATGCATTTTCGGATGGGCAATCGTCTCCTTCTGGATGGGGAGGGGGACGGTGTAGCGGGTTCATTGGGGAGAACCGCCGTCCTTCGAAGTCTAGTAGAAGCATATGATAAGGGGGTTTGCGAGCGCTTATGAATAAGGGATGGGTCATATAGCGATGATCAATGAAGGGAAATAGTTGCATGAAAATATAGGGATGTTTATGTACGAGCATGTTCCCATATATAGAGCAGATGGTCAACCGGTCTGCTATCTTCCGGTTGGGCTGAAACAGAGGGGTATTAGACATGTTTATCTGGTTTATTCTGCAACCTGTAAATCTCCGCTGCGGGGTAGTTTCCAACATCTCGTGGAAAGCGAATCTAGTGAATGCAGGAAGCTGTGTTGGGGATCTGGTGTGTCACTTTACAGAGGATGGTTCTAATAATGGGTGATCGACTGTTGACTTGGGGTGATCGGCTGGTTCGTTGACGGTAGGATGGATTGGTTTGGCTTTTCAAGCCATACACCCTGTCATGGAGGATAAGACTAGAGATAGAATGGGAAAATATTAGAATCTCATATCCAATGAGAAATATGTAAACCATTTCCCCATTGTGATGGTCTCTGCGGGGTATGGCAATTGGTTTTGCATTTCGATGGCAGATGGGAGGAGCATATCCAGGGTGTGGATTTGTGGAAGTATTGTATGGGTTGGCAGTATTTCGGATTTCCAGCTATTGGATGCACAAAAACTCGCTATTCAGCTCCCTGGTATTCTGTTTGGTGCTGAGTCAAGAGAGTGGCATATTTCGTGTGACCGTCTCATATAGAACTTAGGCTCATAAATGGGTCTGCGAATGCAAGAGGATCGCCAATATGTGGGCTCCACGGAATTTCATTGCAGATAACGCTGTAAGAATAAGTCCTCTTCGGTGAGGCCCTTTTTCTCTCTTCTTTGAAGCACGGATGCTGCGGACGAATGTACGATGCGCATTGATGCTGATTCAAGGCAGAGGAATATTCCCTGTTGCGCTGTAGCATTCCGATATTGCATTGGGAATGTACCTACTAGTATTATTGCTCTCGCTGTCCACCTTTTCGGGAAGCAAGGATCGGGTAGGAGTTAAGCAGACCGGGCTTCGCGATGAAGTTCGGGTATCCGAACCGTATGTTAACGAAAGGGAAAGGGCTTGGGTTCTAAATTCGACACGTTAAAATACAGATAGATAAACAGAAAGCAGGCGGAACGGGGAAGCCAGGAGATATCTACTTGCAAACCTTGGAATGTTCTTCCCCTGATCGAGATGCCATCCAGAAGGCGTGGATATAACCACCACTAAATTAAATCGTAAGAAAACTCTGATTTTACCCACAAGAAAAAATAAGAAGCCATTGCATAACTGAAAAAGCCATTTTCCCAAGACATTGATGCCCTGACAATTCGATGTTGGAGGTGGTGAGGGGTGATGATTTTAAGTTGAGGCTTATTCTGGGTGGAGCCCTAACTAACGAGGATGCCAAGCCCAGATCATCGACTCTATTTCAACATCAAACCATCGATATATCCAATATATCATGAAAGGCGCCTCTATCTGGGACTTTTCAACTTGCATTCTATATTCATATCCGTGGCACATGAGCTGTTGGCCCCAAATGGTGCTTTATATACTTGAAACAGCAAGCAAAAAATGCTGTATCTAGCTTCAGACGGCATTGTTTCCGGACAAGCGCGTCGGCTTGGATTGCTGAAACTACTAACATAATGAGTCGTCCCCCAAAACTTCTGCCTCAGGGTATTCAAAAAAGAATTGGTATCAAAAGAAATGGATAACCATTGTTATTAGGCGGTTTTCCCTGGGCAGCTTCCTCGTGTTCCCACCAACAAAACGTTGGTTTGACAGACGCTTCTGCCATTGTCGTCAAAGCTAAAACCGTGCTCTGAAGTTCTTTTTTTCCCTTTGTGGAGTTTATGGGAACTCATTGAGACTTGTAATTTTGGACCCCAATTTTATCTCATCTATGATGAGTATGAAAACCTGAGCTACTGCTGTAGTGGTACAGGAGGCGGACGAAACTTAGGGGAACTCCTGTTCCCTACTGATTTTGATTGTTTACAATATTTTGATAACCGGTCAAGCAAAGACAAACACCGCAGCCTACACACTACGGCTATTTATATATCATCATCCTAGGGGTGATTCTGAGTCTTTGATCAGGAAATATTGTGCCCTTGAACTCTGAGACTTCTTCTCAATTGTATCTGGGCGCTCAAGGGAAGAAAGAATACATTCGAGTGCAGCCTCCCCCGCGTCTATATGCATATGGATAGCTAGCATACCCCCTAGTTTGAGACAAGGGATCTCGCAAACGATTGTGTTCCTAGTCTTACGCTCCCGGACTTTGTAGGGTTTACCACCTTCGCTTGCGTTCATTCACTTCCCTTCAACTCGCTCTGTCTGATAGTGAATAAGACCTCGCTTAGCTAGACAAGATCTCGGCTAAGCTTAGCGCCGTGAGGCAGGCATATTTATACCCCTAACTTCCCCCCAACCTCACCTTTCTTTTCTTTTCCTCTCCTCGACAGACTGCCTCTGGCAACCTGTATCTAGCTGTGCTAAGCACAGCTTACTTTCCTATCCTTTTCTTTTCGTTTACAACTAAGACCTTCCAACGAAGTTCTTAGATTTCCTCTGTAAGTATCCCCTATTCCCCTCCCCTCTTCCCACTCCCCCCGTGGCGAGTTCACTAGAGGAAACTGACTCCCTGCGTGCGAATTTACAGTACCCTTTCCTTTGACAACCAGGTGGCACCTACGGGTACTTTCCTAGTAGTGGTCTGCACTACTAAAACACAATTTTTGGAACTTTTTAGGTGTGAGGTGACCGTCCGTGGTATCCACGGACTCCCTCACACCGACACACTATTCTTTTTTTTCATCATCTCTCTTCGCTTGCCGAAGACAATGGAGAAGAAAATACACAGTGCGATGCGTGTGTGCGAGTGTGTGTGAAATTGCGCGGACGGTGTTTGTATTTTCTGGAGGGGGGCTGGTTTGTTGGCGCGTGTTTGTGCGGTTACTGGGTGACAACACAACAAATTTCGCGTATCTATTGGGGGAAGCTGGAAAACCGATGGAACGAGAGCAGTATGTCACGGTGAAATTGGCTATCTATCCAAAAATCATGCTGAATACGAAATGAAATACCTCCCGCCAGCGTCATGATGGGCAGTTTTGGGGCCAAGCATATTTTCCTGCTGGGACACTTCCTACTCCAGAATTCCTCGCTCATTTTATATGGCATGAATCTCGCTATACATCTTGCTTGTGCCCTTCATTTCAGCCATCCGGTGCTCCACTAACCTACATTATCTTACGCTTTCCTACGGGCCACATGGTTTTGATTGGAGGCGGTTCTGAATTACTGGGAGCTCATCCTGGGCACATGCCTTCTTCCCTGTGTGCCTTGCGTTCAACTGTAGTGGATGGAAGCAACGGATAGCATAGAGCGGTACGTTACTCCCTACGATTTCAATACCGCCAGATTTGCTTCTATTAAAGCCGCAAAAGATGCATGAGAGGATTATTGACCCAATCTAGTGACCAAATCTAGCAATAAAATCCACCGACAGAGATACAGACGGATACAAATCGATCGAATAGGGTAGTATCTGTTAGTACGCGCGCAAGGGTGTTCAAGCGAAGTCTACAAGGGACAAAGGGACGATAAGAGGGGTTAGGGCAAATGACAAGGGGTGAAAGACCCCCACCATATCATCCCTTTTCATGTATATATATACATATGGGAGTTTCAAGGTTATGTTATCGAGGGGATGACATGTTCGCCACCTATCCCGGAACACGGAATAGGTCGCGGACGTTCGTGTCCATTGAATCCCGAGATTGCGGAGCTGGAGACCTGATAAACGCCTATAAATTCCCGAAAGAATGCTATCAATGCAATCCTTCATCGGGCCGATAGCCCTACCGCAAATCTCCAGGGGGGAGATCTTACGGGGAACCCGGATGCGGGGGTGCTCGGAGACAGGCTGATACCAGCCGTTTCTTCCACTGAGCCGATAATACCACCGCTTCTCGCGAGGGAAGGCTTTCTTGGACATTGGTATGTTTTACAAACTCCTTTGCGGCATTGTATGCGTTATCAATTTGAGCCTAAGACTGAATATAACTGGAGGCCTGACTACTAATTTTTATCACTGGCGGAACTACAGGCAAAGAAGCGTCCGGAGTTTGAGTATTAATACTATGCTTAACCCATGTGACAATATGTTTAGATTTCTTCTAGATGAAAGCAGCCTTTTGAAACGTCGATACCATACCCATTCCTTGATTCTGCTCCGAAGCTAAGGAGACAGGGGTACATGCCAAGTCAATATAAACAAGACAGCTGTCCGGCATTATTCCCAACAAGGTCGATATATCGAAGGGCAATGTGGGACTCATTAAGAGGAGTGGACGGATAAACTATGTCTTGCTAAATAATAGGCGGGGTGTCCAATTCTATGAGCAGCCAAATCACTATATTAATAGGGGAAACTCGACGCCCACACCGAGGCGATTTGAAATTGTATATAATTAGCAGTACAGCCTGAGTACAATCCAACTGACACTGTTTACTTTTTCTAAGGCTTGCAGATCTCCAAAAAACAGATCAAGCATCCATACAGCACTTATCAATAACAACTCCCCTCTCCCAAAGCCTATACGCAATGCGTTTTCCAGTCCTGTTTGACCTTCTGTTGCTTTCCTCTACAGCCTCAGCAGCAATAACATGGACATTGGAAAAATCCTCAAGCCCATCCGCAGACGAAACAGACGCATACCAGAAGATCGAAGCCGCAATGACCCTTGCCGTCACCCGCTACTCCAAGTTCACAGACGCGAGTAAGACGATCCGCGTCTACTACACCCCCGGCGTACCCACGGCCGAGGCAAACTACAACGGCGATCTCCGGTTTGGCTCAAACCGGTCCTACATGACGGAGCGCACGGCTATGCACGAAATCTCGCATACGCTAGGAGTCGGCCAGACGGCTGCCTTTGACGAGAAATGCGCGTCTGGAGACTGGCCAACGGCGCTTCCGCTTCTGCGCTCGTGGGATGGGCAGGATGCTGTGATTAATTGTGGTGGTGGGCATTTTTGGCCGTATGGGTTGAATTATGATGATGAGTGGAGTGAGACGAATGCGGACCGTCATGTAATGTTGGTTGATGCTATGCTTGACGATGGGATGTGAAGGTAGTCTGTATGTAGGGAAGAAATGATAGATATGTTTAAAAGACGTACTGAAATTCTTTGTATTTAGGGCGACGAGTTTGCGAATGCTCGGTTCAAGGTTAATCGCCCCGGGGCCCCTTGGCGGTGCCAATGAGTGAGGAGACAACGGACGCAAAATAAATTGAAAAACAAAGAACTGCTTGAATTAGAGGTCTCTTCTCCGATTAATGGGCTATTTAAAAATAAGTAATAACGGAGAGCAGTGAGCTAAATAGCAGACAAGATGTGGTGGGGGAGGGTGGTTGCATTGTCCGACTACACTACAAAGTAAACGGAAAGAAAGAAGAAGAAATATAAAAAGAATGAGATTAAAAAATGAGGAGGTCCGGGCCTCATCTTACTCCGGTCGATGATGATAAGCTACACCTACAGGCTCGGACTCAGACTGAGGGGCTGGTTCAATAGCTGGAATGATAGCGCGTGAGGATAGTTGCCAGCAATAATAGTGGGCGCGGAGGCTAGTAAGACTGGCATCAGAGCACCCACCCACCAGTTGTAGCAACAGAATCCATTTTTATGGTATATAAAATTTAGAATGGCTGCCATGGTCACAACTTGTATTAGCAATTAAGATGCTCTTATGGCGGCAACATATCCACCACCAGTGCTCCAAAAGAGCTGTAAAAATCACCAGTAGTCTTCAATTGGCGGAAAGGGGGTGTGTAAAGAGTGAGGTGCCCCAGCCATCTGGGGTCCAGGCAGCACGTCCTACAAGGTCATCACTAACAGTTTGGGGATCACCACGGCGGCAGTTTCAGGATCCATGTGCCCGTTTGTCGCGAGCCGACGAACGTACAGCGGGTTGAACAGTTCAAGCTTTTCTTCTTCCGTGGCCGCCGTGTGAAACTTGTCTACTAATGATTGGACGCTTAGAGTTTCGAGTCTCAGCGAGATTTTGAAGAGTCATAGATAGAATCATAAGTAGATAGGTCTTGCCTGTTCCACGGAGTATTTGCATGTCACTGTGATGGGAAAATAGTATTCCCTATGGGAAAAGGGCCGCGGACAGTGGGTAAAATTTGGGATTGCAATGTTTCTCAGCATTCCATGTTTGGCTTTGATTGCGTTGACAGTTCCATTCGTAGGGAGCCCTGGGGGATGTAATGAAATTTTTCATACGGAGTATGAGCAATTTTCCGCCCATTGAACGTAGACCCCTTTATGCTTGTCAGTAAAAGAAAGAAAACAAGCTGCGGCGGCGGTGATGATGGTGATGATGGTGGTGATGATACTAGGAGCAGTGGGGGGTGATGAATGCAATGACAAGGGTGAGTCTATTCAATCTTACTAGGTTCAAGCTTGGCTTGGTTCAGAACAGGAACTCTAGAGGGTGGGGGTAACAGGAAGACAGTGGTCAGTGGACTGTGGCTGGATTTTCAGAGAGCTTAACAGAACTCAGCTCTCTCAACAACCATCTCCACCCTCACCATCCTCCAACTCCAACATGCCCCTCCTCACCACATTCCCTGAGGCAAATAATTTCCCATCTCACTGTGGGTATCTGGATATCTCTCCCCATCCTGATACCAGGTGGACATGCCAATGCTTATATTTTCTCTAAGATATATTCTCTAATATTAATATTAAGCTTTAAATACTAGTACCATGAACTCATCTCCATCTCCTTGATTTTGCAAATCAATCTCCATCTTCCTGTCACATCCACCCCCTTCATTTGTCCATACTTAAGTAAATAGTTCTCACTGGTAGTGTGGCTTCTTCACCTTCGGCTCAGCGTCATCCCCGTTGCTTCATGCTCCAGCAGACAGCCTTGTGTTATAGTCTGGTAACTGCAGCCCTTCTGCTTATAACAAAAAATATATGGCAATGGGTCATCCCATGAATTCCCTCTAAGGGAATAGTGGCCAATTGTCTGCTTGAAACCAATACCAGCCGAAAACTTCTTCCACTCACACTCAAAATGCTGGTTTTTTACAACATTGTACTTGGAGTATCCATTAATCCAGACAGCATGGGGATCAGTTGTACTGACCAGAGAGCCTTCATACCCATCTGGACCAAGCAAAATCTGTCCGGCCTCCTCCAGCATTTCTTCAGAGGCATATGGGGGTATACCCCAGTACCCACATTGAAACTGAGCTGATCTTCCTCATCGGCATTAGCTGTATGGGCCTCCGACGCATCGGGTAAGATGGCTGATTCTAGAGAATCTATGTCTGCCTGGGCCAGGTTGAGGGAGACGAGAGTTCCCTCGTCGAGGATTGCGGGGTCAATATTGGCTAAAGAGACAAGATGCGGGAGTGGCGATGGCGATGGTGAGGGTGGTGCTGGGTATTGGACAGCATTGGATGCTGTCAAAATGGGTTGGCTTGTCAAGAGCATCAAACACTGGCTCTGCCATTACCTCCTCAATTGCTTGTCTGCCCAGTCCTAGGGTCTGGCCCTGGTAGGCTGACAGTAGGTGTGTAAGTAAGGCGTTACCCAGTCTTTTGATGACTAAGTGTCATGTCTGTTGATCCTGGTAATCATCTTACATGAATTTGCAGTTGACCACCATGGCCATGTTAAATATCCTGTCCGGAGAGCCTGGATCAGACAATGGGCTGAAGCCTGACCTAGGGTATTTGGGGGGGGGGGGGGGGGGGGGGGGGGGGGGCAGTGTTGACACATTGTTCTTGGACAATCCTGAGCACGGCTGTTTGCTGTTCCTGTTCTTGACAGAGGTTCTCTAGCCAAGATTCAGGTATTCTTTGTGAAAGGATTCCTTGTTGCTGAGTGAGGTAGAGTTCTTCTTCCTGCTCTAAGGACACCCTCTGATAGAAGGGTGGGACATGATACAGGCGAAGATCTTTTACTGCAATAAAACCTCGCCATATGGGCTGCAACACAACAGAGGGAGCGAGGTGTGTCGGCGCAGCAGTGGGTTTTATAGCAGATATAGCAGAGGGAGGGAGACATGGCAGGTGAAGGAGAGCTTCATAGCAGATGCAATGGAGGGAGGGAGACGCAGGGGGTACAAATTTCCAGGCAAATAATGGTCCTCTGCCTTCCCCACTTTGTATTATCGAAAATAAATTGAGTATGCCTTTCATCCACCCGCGGGAGCGCAGGGGCAATCCGGGCAGGGCCGGCAGGGGACAACTGAGGTAGACCTGAATTAGGCCATCGGCGTTCACATTTTCTATTAAATCATCGATATATTGGTCATCCTGATCTTCACCACCATCCTCCTCATCACTTGACTCCTCGTTGTCGTTGTTGGGATTATCAGCAGCACTCTGCCTTGGTTGGGTATTAGGATCTCTTTCTTGAAGGGCCTGGCCCCCTTTTGCTTTCTGGTAATCCATTCATGCTGCTGCATTTACTCATCTCCTCTGTTCCTTCTGTGCTGAAAGAAAGGCATAGAAGAAGCCCATGGCTTCCTCATCATCTATCTCTTTAAAAAGAGTGATGCAATCCTCCCACTTTTTCAGATCAAAGCAGTCAGCCCATGCAAACAGAAGTTTGTATCCCTTAATGGACGGTTGTGTCTTTGGCTGTAGATGGGCACTAACTGCAGCTTCAGTTGCAATTTCAAGGTGATGTCTTGCAGCCATAAGGTCGAGAAGAACTCCCCTTAGCTCATTAAAATGAAGGAGGAGAGTAAAGTAGAGGCTAAGGAAGTAGATCAAGCAAGTGGCAATCCCCATTGCTGCTGGTGCTGCTGCTGCTGCTGTTGCTTCTGGTGCTTGTGGTTGTGGTTGTGGTTATAGTTGTACTTGTGCTGGTTCTGGAGCTGGAGCTGGAGCTGAAACTAGAGCTGATGCTGGTGGTGATGCTGGTGTTGGTGATGGAGGACAGAGTGAGATGGAGGGGAGGTTGAAGTCAATAGACTTGCTGCAACTTGGACATCCCTTAGCGCCCCGTAGGTTTTCTATCTTTAGACGTAATATCAAGCCACATGCTCATCCAACTTGTCCACACCATCCAGCCACTTGATAGAGGGTCCTATACCCAGTCTACCCCCCTACCGCCTCCTCCCCCATCTACCCCGTTTGCTGAACACGACAGACCGACCTCGCATCCCCATTAAAGCTGAACGGCAAATCACTAATATGTGCCCATACTTAAGAAAATAGTTCTCACTGGCGGCATAACTTCTTCACCTTCGGCTCGGCGTCGTCCCCGTTGCGTTGTTGTTGGTTGTCCAAATTCTCGTTTTCCTTGCCAGGATGAGGGGGGTAGGCTTGTGGGTTCACCCTCTTGGCGTTTCTCCCTGGCCCAAGGATACTTATTTGCCGAGTGAATGATTCAGTAACCGCTTGCGTGTTGATGAGGTCTTCAGCGGTCTCAGTGTCCATATTGTGAGGGCCTGTGAGATGCCGTAACATTTCTGATCTTTGCTTCCAGATTGTGGAGGTGGAACAACACCCAGGCACAATGCATGTCTGGGGAACCCACCGGGCTGTCGGAGGCAGAGGGGCATATACTGAATGCGGTCCTCTGCTAATCTAAGATTGTGATTCTTCAACAAATGCCTGCCCAGAGCTGTATCAGAGTTGTAGTCCTGTGTTACTGTACAACCAGGGAACCCACACTTCACAGACCAGCGGCCGCTGTGTTGAGTTGTCCTGTGGTATTTATAGTTTGTCTGTGTTGCAAATATCAAGCCAGGGTCATTGCTACTCAGGTTAAATTTTATATGGGTTTTGTGGAGTGGGATGAGGAAAGAAAGAGAGTGTGGTGGGATAGGCTCCTTTGGCAACTGTTTCAATCTCCTGGTCCTTACTTTGTAACCCTGAATTACGGGCTCCCGGATGCGGCGCAAATGGTGATGGAAGTGGTGGTGGTTGGTCAGGAGATAGAGAAGGCGACCTGAAATTAGAAGTTCAGTACCAGGATGAAGGAAAACGGTCTCCAGTGCACGGAAAGGGCCTACCTAATACCCATGGAGAGACGACCAAAAAAGCCGATATATCCAGTAGAGTATATGGCATTGTGGTTTTATGACCAGGACCATCGCTCTGTACTTGGTGACCTTTCATTTCCGGACCCATTTCACCTTTGACACTCCAGGAACCCCGGCCGTGGCCTAAGGTGTGTGTCATCGTGATTAATCGTTGCGTTTGTGATTGTCAAGGCGGCCATAGAAGATGAAGTAATCCAACACCCCCTTCAAATCCCCCCAGTTGCACCACCTCATTGTGTTTACCAACCCGGTTTCCGGATTCTGTGGAGTATTCTGTCCCCCGTGTTGCCTGGAAATACCCCCCTGAACATTTTATTATCCCATCTTTCCACAGCGATCTCGGGAGGAGAATGGCCACGATCCATCAGTTTTTCTTTCCGGAAATTCTCAAAGCATCTGGAAGGACCATACCCCACTGGGTCTAGGTAGTTGGTGATTTCTTTATTACTTCATATAGAGTGAAGTGTCCCTAGAATCCAATCGAATTTACTGAAGGCCAGCATACCCATTGCTGCGATAACATATCTGGGTTTGCTGCTTTCCTCTAAAAGAAGCCATGCCTACATCATTGCTTCCAGGCGGTTACTTGACCTGGCCCAATACCAATAGGGTTCTCCAAAGATGGATCCATAAGGAATACCTGCTGGGACTCAGGGTTGAAGGAGATGATTTCATTGCTCTTCAGCTCATCCAGTCAGGCACTGTGATCCTCCTTGGTAAGACGATTGGCTGGGCCTGGCCCCCCAGTCATGCAAGACAACAGATCTGCTGGTGTGTATGGTGAGCTAATCATCTTTGTCCACCAGTGTATTTATTATGTGGAACTCCAGGGACGGTGGTATCTCTGTAACATTTCAAATAGTCTGGCGTAAAAGCCTGGCGTAAAAGCCCTCATCGTCCAACTGCGCATTTCCCGGACAAGGTCAATTGACGCACTTGCCTATGGGGTCCTTATATTTTTGTACCGATCTGACTATAGACTTCCCATGATGGGCAAGACAGAGTCTGGGTACTCACGGAAGAAGGTTAGGACTTCGTCTCGTGATGATTATGGAGTAAGGAATAGGGGCTTTGGGTGGGGGGCTGCTGCCACAGGTGACTGCATCACCTCAGGGGCCTCATTGAGTGGGGGCAGCCCTACAGCTGTGGAGAGGAGGTTTTCAATCTCGCAGTCTAGTATCGCCGTATTTGCTCAACCGATGAATTTCCCCCTCGAAATCCGGTTTGTTAGAGCGTCTGTCGGTGAAACGCCTAATCTCTTATGCAATCGCAAGAGGACTCTGTCGTAAATGATGAAGTATTTCGGTAAACGTCCTGGCATCAACTCTGTGGCCAGATTGGTCATCAGGTTGGGGTAGGGTCGGCATTAGGCTGCTCAGGTTCCTCGACTAACTCACGGTCCGAACCTGATGTGATGACATGCTACCATATTGTTATGGCGAAGCTATGGATCCGAATGCTGGGTGCGTTGACACATATGTCGGCAGCAGCATCCATACCACCAGCAAGCCCGACTTGCGTCAAAGTTGTTATTTGTGGTTGCTCCTTTATTGTCGGTATAATTGTTTGGGATAGCAGCTGGTGTGTCTAAGAGACTCCCACCCCTTCCCTTTCTTGGAGTTGGTCTTCATCTAAGGACATATTTGGGCACATGGGCTAGGTGGTGGATCTCCTCTGGACATTCGAATCCTCCAGGAAACTGGGTGAGATACACTCCCACAAGTTTGGGAATTGTGACTAAGTAACAAACTGCCGGTTTGCTACTATTGTTAGGGATATCCTTTATGGATGCCATGGCCATGATCTAGGCGTGGGTCGTAGGATCTCATGCTAGAGTCATAACCTTTTGGATCGTAACGGTTTTTGTCCCTTGTCCTTTGGGATGCAGGGTACCCTCAAGTTTGGTATGACTCCCTAGCAGCGAATAAATGTAAAGCTGATTCCCTAGGAGGATTAGGGGCGGCTACGGAAAGGCCGTGTTGGCAAGCGGTTCTCCACACGACGAAGATAGGATAGGCTGCGGATAGAGTAATAGAATAATAAATGGGGGGCAGTGATGAGGGGTAAATTTTTCACCGCCTCGGAACAAATAGCAGATGTTGCTGCGGTATAGATATCTCCATACTAATATCTTTAACCGCAGGGTAATAATATCGAATCGTAATCTTGGTTTGACCGAAAGACCATAAAAGAAAAGAGGATGGAGCCAGAAAAAAAAGTTCGGGGAAAGGAAGGTGGTGGCCAAGTATCCCAAGTGTGAACGGTTATCCTAAAGTTATTCACGTCAGCGTTGCAATGGGAAGTCAAGAGGAAAAGCGCACAGCAATAGTTATGATATCTCGCCTTCACCATTTCCGATTCAATCTTTTCGACGGTACCACGAAACTGTGGAGTGAAATGGATCTCACTTCCCTTCTCGCCATTCATTAATAAAGCTTGTCACCGATGATACCCAAATATTGGGAAGTCTTGGATATTTCACTCCGATGATTATAGCCCAGGAATGGCGGATGATGGAGAATGTGCCCAATATAGAACGACGGAACCGCTCATGAGAACAAAAATTCGAAACTCAGATCTATTTATAGTATCTATTTATGCTTGATCCATCAACTAAAGGGTCATAGATCTCGCCGATAGACTAGCCTTTAGAGCAATAAAAGTCCAAGGACTGTCATAGTCATGCCCAACAATCCAACAGTAAGCTCAACTCTCGGAGCAGCGCCTTTCTTCGGCTTTCCATTCGAAGTCGGAGTAGGCCACTCTATGCCAGGGAACAAATGTTTTGTATTTTCGTCGACCACGATATAATCTCGAATCAGGGCGGAGCCATTCTTAACACTTGCAGCTTGGTCTTCTGTGCAAGTTTGGGAGTCAAGGACGTAACAAGTCGGCTTCGGCATGGGGGGTGGCTTTTGCTTCGTCCAGGAAGGGTCAAGCGACCCTTTAGTGGAGAAGTCCTTGACCGCTGTGATGTCGACTTTCCCCGTTGCAACGTCTGAATCGAACATGATGCGTCGAAATATTTCAAAAGCTGTTTCTGGCTGGTATGAAGGTACCATATGGCCTGCCTGATACACTCTGCTGAATGAGAATTTGCCGTACTGCCGGACTTGGCCCCCGACATAGGACTTGTTGGTTTGGATATCAGCATAGCCGGCGTTTCGGAATCGAGAAGAATCGGCATAATCCACGGAAAGGCTGACGTTTTGTCCGCCTATCCAGTTACAAGAGAAGTCTCTGTCTCCATAAACTAGTGCCACTTTGACTCCGGATTCTAGGAGATATGCAATATCATTTAGATATCCATGGGCGCCGGAGCTGGTATAGTCCCCATTTGCGTTGAATGAATACCAAACGGGGAGAGAAGCAACTGAAAAGTTGAGCGGAACGCCAAGTTCAGCTTGGATGTGTGGCCTGTTAAGATATCCAGTCATATAGCGCGGAGGAAATGGGTCATTCATGGGATGTGCAATATCGTAGGGGTTCCGATCGGCGGACTCATAATACGGTCCTTCAACCTCATCCATACAAAAGTTCAATGCTTGGCCGCAAACATCATTGACTGTAGAATTGTTGCTGTAATAATTCGGGTCCCCTTCACGTGTAAGCTTCCTGCAATTCTCCATCATCTCCCGGCATCCACCTGGCTTCTGGTAGGCCTCAATCATGCCCTGGATGGTAGACTCGTTAAGCGTTACAATGTCATATGTATTGCTGCGAGCGAATTCGGGATATGAGAGACTTTGGGAGAAACTATCAACGCAACCGTTTATAATGCCAAGCGTGTCGAGGTGGAGTACATAGCTGTATTCATTGTCGGAGATGGTGCCATCCTTGATTTTTTGATTTTGCTCATGGAAAAATCTCATGAACGCAGGTCCATATTTACCGCCATAAGATTCGGTCCACATACTAATCTTGTTGTTGTGCGGCTTGTATTCAGGGAACTCATCAAACCACACCTGAGAGAAATGCCAGAGAGAACGGGCGGCATTAGCGGTGTTGTTGGCAGTGCTAGAGTTGCTTTGGCTTGAGAGGGTTCCAACAAGGTGAGTATTACTTTGGGCGGGAACCCCCTTCGAGAAGTCTTCGACTACAATCTGGTCCTCCAACGCATTCACTGAAACATTGACAAGGGTATCGTAACTAAATCCTGTCTGAACAGGTTGATCGAGATAAAGCATGTTGACATCTCGATTCCAGGACCAAGGATTGAGGGTAGTCGAGTTAGAATCTGGGTTGACGAAGCAAGGCCCGTTTTCCATAAGCATCCCAATCATTGACGAGGACCCTGGGCCACCGTTCATCCATATCGATAACGGAGCGTTGGCGGGGTCATTCCGGGCCTCGAAAAACCAGAAAAAGGTATTGATGGAATAATTCTGATAAATCCCCACATCATCTAGATTTCCGGGAGGCAGATGAACATATCCTGAGTAGGATTTGACGCCGGGGGTGGTTTCGCAGATGCTCGTCTACAGAATTTCAGGGTTTAGCGTATGTAAAAACAGCACCTGGTCCGAAAGCTAGCAATTGCACTAATAGAACGAAAACGTCATACCTGTTTATACGATATGGTGACCCCTTCATGTTTTGATTGTACGACCTTCAAGTCTTTGGGTGTTGGAGGGAAGTATTGGCCGATAGTAGGCCCAGCCAGACAGAGAATGGCCGCGAAAACGCTCAAATAAACCCGCATAATGGCCTTCAATTGTGGTATGATATTAATATATCAATAAAGAGGCCGGATCAATTTGATACCAAGCCAAGGGCGCGCGTGGGGCCTGGTTTTGGATAATCCCCCGTAAGTTTCGTTGCGGGAGGAACGGGCTTGTGGCGGAAGAGAAGGATTCTGTCATGTCTTTTAAATCAATTGCAGATGGCTTTCTAGACCGTCAGAGAACTATTGCCGCATCCTATGTCGGCAGAGAAATCAATTGTCCCAGGGATCGGAACAGAACACCCATCGGGAGATCGGATGGCCGCTTAATCCTTTGTTATGCGTAATGCGGACGGAGTAGGAGATACGACAGTATCCCTCGCCAATGCTGGTGACACAATGGGTTTCCGCGGACGTTTCTTTGATGATGCGGGATGTGGCGTCTGCGGACCAGATTCCAGCAACCACTGCAAGGGTTACCTTGCCCAAGATCGAGAATCCAGCGAGCAAGCGTAGAAAAGGTATATCCATAACAGCAGCCTCCCGTTTCCCTATCCCTTAATTGCGGCTTCTCAGCTTCCATCTTGAAATTTGTGTTTGGGCATATGGGAAGCCTCCGCCCGCAGAGGACACCGTGAAAAGTTCCTACCGCGCAACGTTCTAGAAATAGAAGGCCAATGATAAAATTGCGGCGTTAATCCACATAGAGCATGCATGTAACGGCGTTCAAAGCCAGACATCAAAAACGGCTGCTGTTGTAAAGTCAGAACTCGAAGACAAGTCGTCAAGATGGACGTCAAAATAGGGAACATGGCTGGTCTGCGCTAACTTCCGTTAGTTAAGCGCTAAGCACAGCTTAACCCCATAAGGTTTAACCCCTTGTGACTAGGTAAGGGCTAGAGCCGAGGTGCAAGAAGGTCCAGCGGCTGGCCACCTGGGCATAGGGTTCGAAATCAAATGAACAAACCAAAAAACAATCAATCTTGAATCCTTAGTCCCAAAGACATTGAAAATGTGAAATGAAGCGGCAACGCCCCATATGGAATAAATACATGACTTAAACCGCAATTGAGCCTCTTAAATAGTACCCCCCAATTCTCACTTTCGTTTTTGCTTGGTAGTACTTACATTTGCTTATTATCTTTGGGTATTAAAGGATTCCAGGCACTATGTTGTTATAGTTTATTGCTGGAACTAGAACATATTGCTTGCCTTAAGTGTGATCTTGTTCAGTAACTGCCTATCCTTCTTTGCGGATGGCGGCTTCTCTACCAATACCTCTGACAGCATTGCAGGAACAGAATGTTACTCGGGGTGTTGGTTGATTTGCCTATTCCGGGAGCTGAAGGCAGGCTCATCGTCTGATGCAACGGGTGTTTCCAGGCCTTCGATTCTGGGGGTTTCTTTTCTTTTTCTTTTCTTTTTCTTTCCCGATGGAAGCATGCTTAGGACTCCGGCGAATGACTTGTGTAGCTTGTTGATAAGTGAAGATCGAGAAATTGAAGAAACAGACGGACGTGTGTAAAGGGGCAAAAAGTCACTACTTCTGCTGCTGTTAAAAGGCAAGAAAACTCCCATGGAGGACGAATTATTATTGGGAAGGAAAGGTAAAGAGGGGGAGAAAAAAAGGCCCCATACAATAATAAAAAAGATAATAACACATCAGAAGAAACTCCAGCAAACTCCAGTCCTCCAGCTACCCTCAAACTTCTAACAGATGGCCACAATAAGCTAAGCGGGCAAAGCGCTCTGTTTTTAAGAATATATCGCTTTTTCTCTCGCTGTGTCCTTCCCATCAGCCCTTCCATGGGGACACTGATCCCACCAGATTTTCCCATCCGTCAACTCGGCGACAATGCACATTTGCCTCACGACATATGCACATACAATAAATACTTGACCCGAATCTGCGCCACATCATAGACGATGTACTCATTATACTGCAGCCACGCCTCGGAGCTATCGTTCGTCTTGGGTGGCGTCGTAACATCCGGCATCATCACCCCCTTCAGATTCTCGTTCACACATCCGGCATCCTTCCAGCCCACAGGGATTGTCTGGCCCTTGCCCAAGGTCGACAAAGAACCATTCTTCTTTGCATTCGTGCCAGCATGGTAGTCACTATTCACTAGCTCAAACATGGGATCTCCAAGCTCAACATCGCACAGCATCAACAGCCCGACACCGTCGCTGCTGTAGTGATTACAATAGCCTGCAGATTTGCTGGAGATATCGGCGAAGTATACGCCTTTGCCGAACATGTAACCGGAGACTGGGGCTTCGGGAGGTGCGATGCGGAGACCCTGACTGAGGATACCACCATAGTTGGTGCTGCGGGAGCCGTGCCAGAGGAGGCGGCGGTTGCTGTTGGGGAGGTTGGCGAAGGGCGAGTTTTGGAAGCGCTCCTCTTCACCACGGCGTTCGACACGGAAAATGTGTTGTAGCTGGGGATTGTTAGCCTCGCGTTATTTTGGGCACCGGTATCCCCGAGAGGGGGGTGGCTTGTTTGAGAGAAGAAAACTTACCTTATAGCGAAGGTAATGAGTGTGGCCATGGGATTTGATGAGATAGTTTTCTAGCTCCTTGTATTCGGTCGAGGCAGGTTCCACTACACGAACAGGGGAAATGGTCAGCCATGGCAGGGGATTTGAAAAAATTAGACTTGAAGCACTCACGCGGAGCCATCTCATTCAGATTGAGACCTGAGAACTGTGCATCAAGCGGATGTATGCCGTCTTCAGATGTCTTGGAGTCCTTGATAATCTCATTGGCAATTTCCATGTCTGTAAGTGCTTCCAGAAGTTCAACTTCAGCTTTGATGATATCCTGATTTCCGATGACGGGAGGTCGGTTCCGCCCAAATACATGAGGTATGAAAGTTAAATATTCGTTGCTCAACTGTTCCAACGCATTGGGAAGAGACATCCCGTATTGCGAAGTGGAAAGCGACGGGGTTGCAACGAGTTCTGCGAGTCGCTTCAGAACTTCAAAACCGGCGTTGAGAGTACGCTTGCTTAGCTTGCCCAGAGGCAATTTTTTGGCATCATAATTCATACTCGCCATTGTTGCAAGCATGTACTGTTGGTTGAAGATGAGCTTGACAAGTTGCTGAACAGGGGGTGTCAGGGTGGATTCAACACGTTTCGCTTCTTCCTCCCCCTCCCTTTTGACCTTCTTGCTCTTCAGCTTTGGATCATCGTCTTCGTCGTCCGAATCATCCTCATAGTTCCTTTCGATAAAGGTGTACTTCCCTGCTTTGGGTGTATTGAGTCGATCCTTCCATGCGTGGCCCGTCTTGCTCTTGAATTTACTATTAAACACTGACATGGCACTGTCCAGAGACGATCCTGGGAACTCGGCTGATTGCCCCACCTCGCCTACCCGCCCCCAGCGAGTCCACGTCAAATACGCTCCTGAGGTTTCGTCTTCCAGTATTTGAATAAGGTAGAATTTGTTGTTGTTACGTGACGCATTGGTTTGATTCAACGCTGCGTCAAAAATCTCTCCATTCTTACCAATATAGACTCGGTGGGTCACTATCATGGGGTCAGCAATCTCAAAAGGTAAAATTGAGCCAAATTCTGGACGAAAATGTACTTACAAGCGTGACCGGACCACACATCCACTGGCACCTTCAAAGTTGGGGTTGACGCCTTGTTGGAGTCTTTCTGCTTTTTCGAGAGTGGTTCGTCTTTTGCTATGGCGTTTGAAGGGTCGTCATCGGCATCGACGTCCGCCAACGACCGTTTGCCCTTAGAACTGTCCGGCTTCTTCTTGCCCTTTGCAGGCTTTGCATCCTTGGGAGGATCGTTGTCATCCTTATCCTCATCTGCAGTGGTTTTGGTGCTGGTTTTGAGGTCCACACCATCCGGTTGCTGATTGGTTCTTGACGCGCGGGCTGACCTTCTGTTGGAGGCTGGTGCTTGTGCCGCATTTGCAGATACCATGAGATAAGAGCTCTCTGGGAGATGGTTTTTGGCGTTTTGAGATTCTAGGAGCCAATCGACGGAGACAATGTTTATCCCATTGGTCGAAAGCGCTTGCTTATCTATACTATTATTAACACGCAGATACAGAATATAGATTTCGCAGGGGAGGAAATGTATATTGAAATTAGGGGTTCGAACAACAGAAAGAGACAACAGAAAAAAGCAGCAGAAGAGAGAAAAAACACCCACACTTTGGAGCATTCCCGTCTACATCTTTCTGCGTCGTGATAAGATGAGTACAAGTATCAACCACCTTCGCACTATAAGTACCGCCATTCAATTCAATGACGTCGCGCAGACCGGCTATAACAGAGTTAGCCTCAAACGGAGAAAGAAACGTAAGAAGATAAAATAGGACAAATGGTTCCTTCTCTTCACTTTTTTCCCCCTTGATTCTTTCTTTCTTTTTTCTATCTTCTTCTACTTTTTGCCATCATATCGTCGGTGTCACTTCGTAGACGCTCGATACGTACCTTGTTTATACCCTGGAAATGTGCCGCTAAGGGCAATAATCTGATCTTTGAGAATAGAGGCCATTTTATATCTGGCTCCTCACAGAGAAAGTAGGAGAGAGGAGGGCAGGGACGGCGGATGGAAAGAGTGGGAGTTTGTTGGAGTGAGTTGAGTTGTATCGAAGGAACCTCCGCAAGGGGGGGATTCAATGGGCCTTTTAAACTCGCAACCACGGCCGATTCCTGTTGTTTTTGCTCTGATGCTTTTTGGTGAAGCTGACGCTCAAAGAAAAATGGACTCCAAGCCAAGCAAAGTCCAGCGTAGCTAGGCGGCAGTGCGTCCGTGATTGGCTGGTTGAGGCTGGCAAAAGCCGCCCCTGAACTAGTCGGCGAGAGTGGCCTGTAAGCTCCGATCTGCCACGCCGTCAAGCCCCAGTCGATTGGGTCCTGGCAGGCAGAACAGACGCTAGGTTTCGGTCAACGGTGCCACGGCAGGAAGCTGCTTGCTTGCTGTCTTGTTGAGAAAACAGCCGCAAGCCTTGACGACAATTCATCGAGTCGAGGAGGTTGTTGACTCTGGGTTGGAGCTGGTTCCAAGGTTGGCTTCAGGCAGCAACGCGTCCACGGGTAACTAAGGTCCCACGTGACGCCTGAACAACACGAAGTCACGTGCGTTAGATTGAGGCTGAAATTGGTTGCCTGAAGGCTGACAACCCGAGGCTTCTCTCTCGCGTGTATCTCTCACAAGCTATCTGTTGGCAACACAAGATCCAGTTCCAGATCTTTACTAACTCATTCCTCTCATTTCAATCATTTGGATGGACCAAATGGCTACCCTTATCCCACAATGGCTCCAAACATTCTTACCCAGCGTTGACAGGATAGTACTATTGAAGAAAAACGCGATGAAACTTGAAACAGAGAACTCAGATACATCAGTATGCCTATTTCGCAGAGTATTCTGCTGAATCCGTTTCATAACATCAATAAGATAGCTCCTTCGTCTTATCAGAACTGCCCAGGTCTCAGAAATTACCTCGCAATCAGCCCATTAGATGGAGGCTATGTGTTTATCCAAAGCATATCTTGCTTAATCCCCCCCCCAAGTCTAGCACGGAGGTAAGCTCATTTCACCGGTTTTTACCTTCCCATTGAACCGGCTAGACAGAAATGCAGGGTGATCAGAATAGCTCAGCTCAACCCCAGGCTGCTATTGACGCTGGGACTGCATGCTACAGATGAAAGTATGTGTGGTCCAGATTTCAGGGCAAGCGGACATTGTTTTGCATGGAATATATCAATGGAACTGATATCCCCTTGAAGCTCCAGGACAATCCCATATATCGGGACTTGTTCAGCCCGTCAAAAATCGTTTCTGTGGTTTATCTTTGGGTGCCCATGTTTAATGCTGTCGTCAACCCATGGATGGATGGATGCCACCAGTGTACTAGCAGGCGGTTCTGGATCTGGGCACTGCATTCCCAACACAATCAAGGCATAATTCAATAGTGCAACACGATCCTTTCTCTATGTTTCATGAATCCTCGGTTTAGATACAAGCCATAACTCCCCCTTCCCTGCCACAACGAAATCCATGAAACGACCAGGACCAATGCTCCCCCACTAGCTCAAAAGAGATGAAAAGCTAGAATACAAGGCTTTACCAATGCCATGCTCATTTAAATAATAGAAAATATGTGCAAAGCAAGACCATATACTGCGGGAAAAAAGGATTTAGGAAAAGATCGTGGGAGCATGAGGCGTGATTCAGTTCGTCAAAAAGAAAAGGGAGACTCTGCCTGGGCAACATCATAAGAGCAGCGCTAACAATGACACTTGGCAGATTATTGGAATGGTCCCGTTGCCAGACTAAGCCTTGTTTTTGTTCTTGTTCTTATTCTTGTTCTTGCTCCTCTTCTTTTTGGGGGAGTCCGTTGTAGAACCTGTGGACGAAGGCATAGAATGGAACTCTTCGTTTTCATCCTGCGCGAAGCCATTTTTCAATAATTGGTTTAGAGACTCCAAGGCTTTATTCTCTTGAGAGAGCTCCTCTTCAGCGGCTTCCTCGGTCTTTGCTGATTGGGTATCCGACGGGGACTCGCCCTCTTTCGTGGTCTCCCCATTTTCCTTTGATGGTTCCAATTCTGTTGGCCCACTCTCTTTTGAACTCTCCTTTACCAACGGATTTTGCTCATGTGTTTCTTCCATCTCCGAGGGTTGATTCTCGTCGGGTGGTTCTCGTTCGGGAGCCGGTTGCTCTTGAGACGGCTCTTCTTCGTTTGATGAAGTCCGTTTGATCGAAATTGCCTTCATAGATTCATTACCATTGCTGCCATCATGGACCTCAAAGATCTCAACGTCATCATCGTAGCCGGATATCGAAGTTCGGATGGCCCGTTCCCGGCTGTCGGAATGCGACGAACCTGGAGAAGTAACACGGGATTCACTACGGGGTGGCAGTGGAGGCGGGGCCCGTTTCGGAATAGTAACAAGACGAGGGCGTGTAAACGACGGGCTTGTTGGTGCGGATCGGTTTGGATCCTCTAGGGTAGTTTGGTCGTGGACGGCGAGAGACCCGCGGGTTGTGGATGTGTCATGAAGTTTCGACCGCGACGTGTCTTCCGCGCCGGATAAGGCGCCTGTCTGTGTTCTGGCATGCACTGACGAGGAGGTGGTGGTATCTTTAAAGCTCCGGGATGATGAGGCACGACTGATGGATGTCGACGCTGTATCAGGTCGCTCGTCGTAGATATCGTCAGTTTGAGTGGCTCGATCCGTACTCGAAGCGCTCAGGACACTCGTCCGCCAACTAGCTCGCTGGGAGCCTTCAGTGCTCAATCGTGGGAAGTTGGCGAATATCGGACTGGTCGGACTAGGTCGGAATTCAAACATGTCCATACTCGGGATCCGCTTCGTTCCAGCTTCCCGTATTATCACGCCCTCCCTTTCCAAAGCCTTCACGCCAAAGGGGTCAGGGTCGTCAGGGTCAGGGACACCGAATACCTCGACTTCGATTTCAGCATCTCCCGGAGCGTCCCCGGGCGGCGGAAGGGAGTCCTCATCCACATCAGTATCACCTTGAGCCGCTTTGATTGTCTGCATCAGGGTTCTTATCGACGACGGCGGGTTCTTCGCTTTGCCAGCCAGGATATCACCCACGGGTATCTTTTCACCGTAGAAACGCTCATTCTCGTCATTCCGCTCGATAACGATCGTTCCATCCACTTGAACACCAGCGTAAAACCCTCGACTCTTCAGATATGTCCAAAGGGGAGCCCGTCGCTTATGGACCTCACTCTCCACCACGCCTCCCATACCAACCGGTCCAGCCACTGCACTTATCTCGCCGCCTAGGGTACATCGCACAGCCTTAAACGCCTCCAAGGCTTCGTATGTATTAATAACGACGACGCAATCGTAAATATCCACTCCAACGAGAAACCCAATGCCGCTCGTGTGTATCATTATGCCAGAGGGCGGACTCCACTCGCCCGTTTCCTTCACCCTTGCGACAAGAATACCACTACCCCCGGCACCACTAATCCAGAGCCCCGTTCTCATCGTCGTAAAAATAGCCAACCCCTTCGCCTGCTTAATAACTTCAGCTGGTATCTTCTTCACCACTCTTTGTTTCCCCCTCGGCCTAGAAATTGACTCTTTCCTTTGTCCTTGTTCCTTGTTATTGTCTTCCGGTTCCGCACTTTCGCGATCTGAACCCGGCTGTTCGGTGTCCTCGTCCTCCTTCGGTTCATCTGCATAGAAGCCATCTTTACAGAAACTGCGTAATATCCGAGCAGCCTTATCGCTTTCCTTATCCATAGTCGTTGGCCAAAATGATTCTGCGCCCACTTTATTCGAAAGGCGGTTGATCGGCCGACCCAGCTTATCGAGGGCATGCCAGGCCTTATCGAATCCCCGTTTCGAGTATCCCTTGGTCTTCCCCCATTTCGACGGCTGCGACATGGTGTATCCAATGGCTTTGCGCCGGCTGTAGAGTGAATTGCGCTTGAAACCAATATAACCAGAAGCAGTTGTAGGTTTTGCCAGCTTTCGCAAGGAGGAAGAAGGGAAGCGACTGGCCTGCTTAGCAATTGGGGAATTCTCGGAGCTTAGGATTGCGGTTTCCTGGGGAAGGCGAATCTCGGAAATTTGGCCACCCGCTCATCATCCAGAAGAAGCGTTGACGTCCGGCGGGGGCTCCAAATAATGAAGTTAGGAATGCCCCTTTCTGTCCGAATTACTATAAAATTAGTAGCCCACGAACCTCGCAATCGGAAGAACAGCAAGAGACTGCTACTGGATTTTCCGGGTTATGACGGGAAGGCAGGTAGGGAGGGGAGGGGAGTAAATAACGGGAACAGACAATTAATAAGAAAAGCTTATTCCTCCCATGATTAATCTGATTACCCCGATTGTTATTAATAAGGATTCGACACATCAGAAAGGGATTGTTTGTTTGTTTGGTTTCGTTTCACTGCTATTTCACTCCCTGAAACATTTCTTCCCATAATTCAAGTCGATTGGGCCTAATCCAGCAGGAACAAGCAATCAATCCCCGATGATATAGGCCGTGAGGGCCAGGGCAGGGTTAGCCGTGACCTTTTCGAGAGAATCGGCCCCGTACTGGAGATGGTCCCGAGTACACAGTTTTGCCTCCCGATGACTGGGGAGAGCAAGGTATCCGGTACATCCTTTTCATCCTGCCGAGAAGAGAACCGGGAAGCTGGGCTGGGGCAAGAAATGATTACGCATACGCAAGCTGTCTCGGCCGCTCGATCCAGGCTAACGAGGCGGCTGGGTTGGCTAATCCGGCTTGGTTTTAACGAGACGTTGTTTATTTAGGACTGTGTAGTTAGTGTGTGGGGCTGAAGAGTTCCAGAAGCCACGATGACCTCAGGTCTTCCATTAATAAGACGGGATCTGCCGGGTCTCGGATCAGGGAACGGGAGGAAAGAAGAGTCTTCTCTACCAGTAGGCTTGAATGAAAAGGGGAGGAGAAAGAGAGATATCAATTTGCTATAACACCTTTTTAAAGGACAAAACGCCAACTCAAAAAATCTCCGATATCTTCTCGGAGACCGATTGTTTCCCATCCAGCTTATCCGCCTGTCGTCGAAGAATATCTGCCCGCAGTTTCCCAAACGCGTTCTCAATTCTCGCCTTCGACTCCGGATCCTTCGATATCGTCTTCCGTGCAGAATATATGCCAGTCATCAGCCCCGTTTCCCCTCCTATAAATAACCCACCCGCAGTGAACAGTCCAAACATGGCGATGTCGCCAAGCGTGGTGGGCCGAACAAACGGGGTCAGGTCTGGGAGGGGCTCTGTTGCAAGAAGAAACGTCAGCACTATTTCCCCAATACGTGGCAACCCAAAGAAGCGTCATTTTATCGCGCAGGGTATGGCTTTAAAATCAAATGATATATCTTACCCAACCTCCCATTAGCAAACTGGATATGCGTGGGCTTCTCCGCCACCCGGAAGGCATTGAAAGTATCCACCCGTAGCCGCCGGATCCGGTATGCCATTAACAACCCTAGTCCAACTCCAAGTACAGATCCTATTTGTGCGTGTGTTCCCAGTTTGCCTGCAGCCTGCTTGAGCTTACTGCGGTCTGCCGGTTGTAAATCATGTTGCATGTGTTCTTGTGCGAGGCTGGTGAGCTCATTTCGGGTGGTGCCTCGGAAGGCGGCGAGGGATTCGGGCATGTTGCTCTGGGAGCTTTTGAGGGGAGGGATATGAAGGAGGATAGTTTGTATCTCGATTCGGGGATTTATTGAATTGGTTTTAATAGTAATTGTAAGGTGCTGGGTACAAAATAGGGGTTTATCACGGTACTATATAAGCTTTAACTCTCTGACGTCATCGCCTAGATGGGGAGCTTCCAGGGACTGAGTGGCTCATCTTTCTGCGTGTAGGAATGACATAACAATTGATGGTTAACAATGGATCAATTCCACCTTGCCTGGTAGTCGATATATGGGGAGATTGAGTCATTGCTCCGCTTGCTGTTTGTTGATCTTTGAGCAAGGGCATCAACCTGATATTGTCTGGTGCAAGGCAAGGCGCGCAGGAGAAACAGAACAATGTTGTAATTTGTTTCCAGTCGTTGGAAGTCTGCGAATTATTCGAAGGATTTGAGATATTATCAAATTACACCATGGTAATGAGAGCTATTTCACATGAAATCTTTCAAAATATTTACATGGTACTGGCATGTTTGTGCATGGCCAAAGATGGACCAGCAATCAGCATCAGAACCAGCACCAACATCGCCGTTCTATATTTTTTATTTTCTCAAATCTTATTTCTTTTCTTTCTTCGTGTCCTTCCTCCAGCTTAACGAACCCCGCAAGAGAAAATGGACAACGCTTCATCCTACAGAGCGATCATGGATCACGCTGCTCTGAGTTACTATTAGTTAACTAATTGCCGCGGCGCTTGCCTAGGGTCCTAAATACGAGCCCTCGAGGACTTCAGATGGCCAAACGTCAGGACAACATGACAAGCCTTGGCTGGCCTTCATCTTCATCATCTCTTTATCTCTAGTCATGCGGTTTTGCAGTCTTTCGTCTCTGGCCAAAGTTATATAAAGGAAAAGTTTGCCTGCATTGAAAGCCGCCCGTGGAAGACATCTGCCCTTTGCCCAAATGGAAATTTGTGCCTCCATCGACGGCTTAATCCAGTCGATTGTCTCAGCCTTGAGGCAGCTAGAGACCCCAGGTTGGGAATATAACAGGACTTTGCTTGATCTTGGCTGTGTCCGTAGAACTGCTTACGAAATTGTCCGCAAATCTTCAGACGTCGTCGACGCGCAGGATTTTTCGGAGCTTGTTCAGTTTCTCTCGGGTATAGAAGATGGACTCCATCAGTTTATAGCGCAAGTCTCGAGACCTGCTGGAGAGAGGCCCCGGATAGGAACCTTGTCGAACAATGCCGGTCCTGGCCTTGGAAGTGCCTTTGAGAATAGGTGGGCGGCTGATATTAGACCGAAGGAATTGGTATCGCTGGGGCGTTGGGCAGAGTATGTTTGCGACAAAGTTAACAGGAGTCTTCGGTGCATCCGGTAGTGAGTTCTCCTTGTTTCTAGATATTGAGAAAAAAAGAGCGAAGAAAGAGTGGTTTATGCTAATGCATAGGCTACAAGTCTTGAGGCCCCAGGAGAGTACGTGACAAGCTATGGCGATGATGTTATAGTCTCTCGAAGCTCAGAACAGAACCGCTACCAGTTGGGAGCAGACTGTTCTTACGAAAAGCCACGCGATTTCTTTTCTTACACCAATGCCGAGGAGTCCTTGACGATATTCGAGCATGTTGGATTAACCAGTGGGGGAACCCAATATTATGACCCCAGTACGATGGCTTTTCCTTCTTGTAGACGGGCACCTGGAGTATATGAAAGTTAATTATGCTAACTGCGTCAGACTTTTTCTCCCGTGGATTCGATTCTGCTAGAGAATTTTTCAAAGTAGGCCGGGTTTTCATGATGCTCTGGGATATAGAGCAATATGCGAATGATAACCAAGAAATAATCGACGATGATGCGAACAGTATCCTCCAAAATCGCCAGACACTGACAAGTAGGGAAGGGTCATTCACAGGCCCATTCACCGGCCCAACGACAGTGCGACGCTTTCTCGTCGTGAAGGAAGGGTATAGCGCATCCTTCTGTGTGTTAGTACATATATTCTTTGAACAATTGCCCCTGAACCGGAAAGGAATGTCTGACGCACCCTCTAGGCCTATTAGCACCTTTAATCGTCAAGGCTGTTCCCAACAACCTGATCAGGCCAACTATGGCATCATCTTCACCGGGGATACTGCACCCCTAGCCCTACCTGGAGAGCTAGGGATGACGGAACCACCGCTTCGAATCCAGACCCAACGTCTCATTAGGCCCGCAAGTCTACAGATGCGACTTAATGAACCTTCGATTGAACCCTGGGAACTACCTTCCACACACCTCCCCTGCGAGTCCCGAGTCGACTACCGTCGTTGGTGTGAAGTTGAGCACAACATTCGTTGCAGAAACGTCGGCATGCTCGACCACGAGTCATTGCAAAGACTCTCTCGCCCAGACTTCCGGCTCAATAGGGATCGGCGAGAGCTGCCTGCTGGTCTACAGCCAGTGTCTGGGAGTATTGATTTGTTTCTTCGAAGGCTTCCCTCCTTCACGGACTTTTTACTTCGATGGAACCATCCTGAGACTGATGGTGATGCCATGGATGTTGATTAATATATCGATTTTGAAATACATTGTTTGTTTTTTTCGAACGTAGTTCGTTTGAGGCTACTCTGTTCTAAGGGTATCTGCAGAGCTAAGTTCGAGCTTTTTATGCAAAGAGTTATTTTTTCTTGTATATTCATCTCTGAATTCCCTAGGGTCCGCAGTGTAGGAGATTGTAGGAAAGGGGCAAATAGTGTACTGGTCAGATGAAGAAAAGAGGATCCGGAAAAGTGACAGGATGGCCATGGAAATATGGAGCCCCTGATGTAACTTTTGCATCATCTCTTATCTGGCCTCAATGCTGTCCATATATTTTTTTTTGATTTATTATAAATCCGAACTGGAAAAACTTGAATAAACACCCTCACAGCTGTTAGCTGCATAGCCATGATATCATCGGGATAGCCTTGCATGAACTTGTGGATGGCAGCACCCATCCTACAGTATATAAGACGAAACATATCCATTTTTCCAGAGCAATTACAAGGAAGCAAATACACATCGAGTACAGCCCCTACCGACTGATATTTTCAATTAATAATTGAACAACTCCCAATCCATCATCAAACATGTCGAACGAAGCGTACCAAGCCGAACGGTATCTAAATACCTACCAAGCGAAGACAGGCCATGGACAAGCAGGCGTCAGTGATACCAGTAAGCTACCTCCATACCCTATGCCTGACGACCCGCATTATCTCATCTCTTTTAGTACGTTGAATAGGAACAGAAGTGGACCCGGAAAACTCCCCATCCTATCGCAGGATTCTAAATGTTAACCCCTTATCCCCCAAATCCAGCCACAGAATCCGGCACCGACGCCAACGTCGAGACCGAAATCCCTGGCTCCGAAGTGAAATATGGACCCGGAGCAAAGGCCAGAGGAAGTAATGACCGCATAATCTCACCAGAGGAGGGTGGGCGACGTGATGATCGGGGACGGTAAGTAATAATGTCCCTTTTTGCGTCTTTTGAGCCCCTGACCGGGAGACTGGGCTTTGCTAATATATTTTCTACATATTGACCAAGGGAAAAGATTTCCTTGAGCCTGGGGCCCCAGAAGATAAAGCGAAAATGGAAACAGAGCGGAGACCAGGCGATCAGGATACACTTACGGGACGGATGGGGGGCAAGTAGTTTATCAGTTCAATCTATTATTTTTGGAGTTTTGAATTAGGGCTCTTATGCATTTCGTGAGACGTAATACTAGAATTAAATTGCAATGCAAGGACAACCAATGTAAATAAATGTCTGAATCGCGAGAGTTGGGTGGATTGATCATCATTTATGTCAGTTTTTGAAGGCCTACAAAAGCATAAGTAAAGTAAGTGAAGGGCTTATGAAAAATGCGAATTTCTATTTGTAAGAGGAAATCCCTTTTTCTCGTTCAATTCAAGAACCTTGCTAACGTGATAATAATGTACAAAATCGAGACCCAAATCCGAAAGGCGCCTCGTAAACCGGGGGGAAAAAAGGAAAACGTCCATGGACGTCCATGACAAGATAAAAACCGAATCCGATTTCCGGCACAAGCAGCAGTGTCATTTATCCTTTGCCTACTGCTGCGGCGGGCGCATCGACCTTTCTTGCTCACGGTCCTCCCTCCTCAATGTCCCCGATGCTCCCACTCCCTCATACCCTGATCCGTGATGTTTTCTATGTGCCTCGCCGTCATGATGTAATTCGGCCGACGTCTCTCCCCACGCGTGCTGGCCGAGACCCTTGTTTACATCCCGGGAATCCGCACCTCCAAGGGTCTCGTTTGCGGTGGCAGCCCCCGAGGGTTCCTGGTACGCAGTTCTGGGCTGCCAGGTGCTATCTGGGGGTGCTGTTCCGGGTGGCATGGTCTTGGCATGGAAGTCAGGGGCTCTATCGGCGGGAGTAGCTTTGCGGCCCATTTGATGCTGATAATGAGGCATATACTGTTAATAACAAGGCCAGAGACGACGTTCTTTTAATTAGTAGATAGTAACACTTACCCCGTGCTTCTCCATAGATGAGGATGGATGAATTCCAGGGTGGAATTCCCCTTCTTGGTGGCTGAATTCTGGATTCCGCGATTCAGGCATGCTGGGCTGTTCTTCTTGATAATGACGAAAACGGCTGAAGTAGATGTATGTTGTTTTTAAAAGAAGTATCGATTAGCGACTTCTCGATCATGCCAAAGAAGAGCCAACCCATCCTGGGGTTCTCGGGATATATATATGTGAACCATATTGGCAAATCGCCTCAACGTCAACCTGGTGTGGGATTTGATATGACGTCACCATAATGTCACATATGTCGCTTTTCGCCTGTATCACAATGGAGAAGTTTGTGAATTGGATATTGCGGCTTTTCACATCATAGTCTCCGTTCCTTTGGGCTAAAATGACCCAAAGCATTTCAAGTAATTTCTCGAATCTCTCCGTTGGGGGGTTGATGATATTATCCTATGACGTCATGGCAAGAAGTTGGAGTCTCAAAAGAATGATTGGAACTGAAGTTTTGTAAATAAGGCGAGATCAGATGAAGTTGGCTGGTGACCACATTTAGCAATTAGCTGGATGAGAGTTTGATGAAATTGAAAGGATTGTGAAGTTGGAAGGATTTAGCTAGGAAGTTACACGCAGGGTAACAGAATACTGTAACCGCAACATGAGTGAAGAAAGAAGGGAGAGAAAGAGATACTGCAGCATTATATACCAGTAGACAGATACTTCGGAGTAAACATTTCGATTCAATCCAAATACCGTCTTTCAATCCGATTCGAGGCGCGTTGTCCGTCCTCGGGCGGGTTAGCCCCTGTGTGAACGTCTGACCGGGCCGAAGATCCGCCTTTCGGCATTTCTTTTGATTGGTGCAATGCTTCGGCACCTTCTCCCCCGAAATTCCTCTGCTCCAGTTGACAACATGCCGCGCCTTTTAATCTCCATATCTTCCTGGCTGTCAATAGCCGAGTTACATTTGAACGCCTCTGACAGTGAGAAGCTCCTTCCGCAGACTAACCTCGGAATCCATCCTCCCAGGATGATGCTATGCGTAGTATTTACCCCACGGGATGTCTTTTTAAGAGTGGGGGCCTACCGCTTGTCGGTGCAAGCTCCGCAAATCCCAATGTCTGATACAAAAGAAATGCCGGGGCCTGAATTGCTCAGGTTCTTCGCAGGAAAGTTGGAAATCTCTCATCCAACTCCGAAATCGAGGTTGTGAGAATCGTGCCAACATGGTTTCTGCCGTTTCGCTGTGGGCAGCGTTGCTTTCAATAGCTGCTACAACTGTCTCGGGTCTAGAAAATAGAAACGATGGAGCTCTTTATAAGGATCCATTGCAACCTGTTGAGAGCAGGGTCTCTGATCTTCTGTCAAGAATGACTATCGAAGACAAGATGGGCCAATTGATGCAAGGTGTGTGAACTGCTGGGAAGACAGCAATTGTTTCCCATTCCCCCTCGAGGGAAAACCGACTACTGGCTTTAGCTGACCGTTCTAACATAGGGGATCTTGCGAATTGGCTTAATTTGACTTCGGGTGCTTTCAATTACACGGGCTTGGTTGAGAATATGAAATATAAAGCCGGGATGTTTTATGGTATTGTTATCCGCGATTCACGCCTTAAAAAACGAAGACAATTTCTCGTACTTATGATTCTATTTGATAGCCGGACATCCTATTTCATGGGATGACCTTACAGAGAATGTGAAGCGGGCACAAGATTACCTCGTGGAAAATACTACACTTGGGATTCCGGCATTGGTGCACTCCGAAGGTAAGGAAGCCTTCTACCCGGCCATCCAGTGAAGACCCCAAAACTTAAGGACTGCGATGTAGGTATTCACGGGTTCTTAATTGGAAATGCGACGATTTTCAATTCGCCAATTGCGTACGGATGTTCATGGAACAGAAAGGTTAGTTGAGCATGTAATACATTATCCAGTTGACTAGCTCACCCTTCGAAAAGCTGGTTGAGAAGATGTCAGCGATAATCGCCCAAGAGTCCCTAGCTTTGGGTGTCAATCAGATTTTTGCTCCGGTAGTAGACCTGGCTAGAGAACCACGGTATGGAAGAGTAAGCAGACCCTGATACTTCGATGTCACCTCATGACGGGATTTAACTAAGAGAAACGCTTCAGGTCGAAGAGTCAATATCTGAGGATGGATATCTGACCGGCGAACTGGCGTACCATTTCGTCAAAGGCCTGCAAAGCCTTAATGTCTCCGCCACCGTCAAACATTTTGTTGGAGTTAGCAGTCCTGAGCAGGGTCTCAATACCGGACCGGTGCATGGGGGTGAAAGAGAGCTGAGGACAACGTATGCAAACCCAGCCATACCTTGAAGAACATAAGAATTTTAAAATTTCGACTAATTCTGTCGAAATGTAGTTGGATGCCGCCCTTCAAAAAAACCATCATCGATGCTGGAGCATGGAGTATTATGAGCGCGTATCACTCGTAAGTTACCCCCCATCACCTTTTCTCGAGTGACATCCTAATATCATTATGCAGCTATGATGGCGTGCCAGCTGTTGCTGACCCGCATACACTTACGGACATCTTGAGAGATGAGTGGGGTTATAAATACTGGGTGACCAGCGACGCAGGCGCGACAGATAGACTTTGCGATAGCTTTAAGCTCTGTCGCTCCGAACCAATTGATTCAGATGCCGTCACCCTGAGCGTGCTGCCCGCCGGAGGCGACGTTGAAATGGGAGGAGGTTCTTTGTAAGTTCGCCTGGAATGTAGGGGCAGGGTAGGCCATATGCATAGGCTTATTCGTGACCTAGCAATTTCCGATCTATCCAACACCTCGTTGAGGATGGCAAACTGGATATTGACGTCGTGGACACAGCCGTCTCCCGAGTGCTCAGGGCGAAATTTGAAATGGGTCTTTTCGAAAAGCCTTACCCTGGCGCTCCCGCGGATGAATGGAGTAACCTTATTCACACGGATGAAGCTCTTGAACTTGCAAGAGAGCTTGACAAGGAATCCATTGTTCTTCTTGAAAATCATGACAACACATTGCCACTCAAGAAAAGTGGATCTATCGCGGTTCTAGGGCCAATGGCTCACGGTTTCATGAACGTAAGTTCCCATTAGTGCTATTTCTAGAGAGTGATCAATCACTAAACTTGTTTCCAACAGTACGGCGATTATGTCGTCTACGAAAGCCAATATCGCGGGATCACCCCCCTGGACGGAATTCGCGCGGCGGTAGGGGATAAAGTGAAGATCAACTATGCCCAGGGCTGCGAACGTTGGAGCAACGATAAGTCAGGATTCAAAGAAGCGATTAAAGCCGCGAAGAAATCCGATGTTGCTGTTGTGGTCGTCGGCACATGGTCAAGAGACCAGCAGGAGTTATGGCAAGGGGTTAATGCTACGTAAGTGGGGCCTATCCCCTATTTTTAAAATCTGGGCATGGGTTCTATTTATATACTGACTCGAATATCACATTTAGAACCGGCGAACACGTCGATGTGAACAGCCTAAATCTCGTAGGCGCTCAGGCGGATCTTGTCAAAGCCATCGCAGACACCGGCGTGCCTACTGTGGTCGTATTTTCTTCCGGGAAACCAATTTCGGAGCCGTGGATTGCCAACTACACCTCTGCTCTAGTCCAACAGTTCTATCCCTCTGAACAGGGAGGACATGCGCTTGCTGACGTTCTTTTCGGAGACTACAACCCGAGCGGAAAGCTATCCCTCAGCTTCCCTCACGATATCGGCTCTATCCCGACATTCTACGATTACCTAAATTCCGGCCGGTCAATTGAGGATTCAGGAGTCATCTACGAAAATGGAAGCATAAGTTTTGGCCATCAGTATGTTATTGGCACACCAGATCCATGGTATGAATTCGGGCACGGGAAATCGTACTCGACTTTCGTGTATTCGAATGTCACGCTGGATAAGCAAGAGGTTTCGGCAGAAGATACTGTTACTGCTACAGTCACAGTTAAGAATGACAGCGAGCGAGATGGCACGGAAGTGGTGCAGCTCTATGTTAGAGACTCAATCTCATCCGTGGTTGTTCCGAATATGGCGCTGCATGGCTTTGAGAAGGTGGAGATTCCGACAGGAGAAAGCGTTACTGTTGGTATCTCAGTCAAAGTTCAAGACTTGGGGCTCTGGGATGCACGGATGAACTACGTCGTTGAGCCGGGCGAGTTTGTTGTTCTTGTTGGATCGAGTTCGAAGGATATCCGAGGCAATGCGACGTTCACTGTTGTCTGATATAGCTCCATGTAATATCGAGATGTTATCTTTAAATATACAGGACTGATAATACTATAACGCTACGCAATAGAATTCATGGTAATAAAAGCCTCGTTAAATATCCTCAACCCCATGATTTCCTACTTAAAGTAAGCTATGATATCTCCTGTAGGGTGTTTCGGCAACCCGTCCCCCGGGGCAGTTCCATCACCCTCCTCCGTAAGACTTTTGACCCACCCAATCCCAGAATTCCACCAAATATGCCGCTCAGGCATCCCTACTTTTTCCAAATCCTCGTCGTCCAGCGTGCCAATCCCCAGATCCATCAGTGTCTCCGCCCCCTCCTCTTCATAAGCCACGAACGAAATATTCGTCCCGCACCTGGAACAAAACGTCCGCCACACAGATTGTGATGAAGCATAGTGAACCATAAAAGTACTCCTCGATATCTCACTGGGGTGAACAAGTTGCAGACCACTCATGTTAATTCGAGTATCATTTGCTTCCCCGTCGCGGGCAACTTTGCCATCTTCTGATCGGACTAGTAGCGAAAAACTGATATATTCTTGCGGGCATATATTCCAGAACTGGACTGGGGCACCAGATGCTCGTCGACAGTCCTTGCAGTGGTCGAACGTTAAGAGCGGGGGTTTGATATTTGGTTGTCCCTCTGTACGGTGTGGGTTGAGGCTTGGTCGGTCTTCGATTTTTGGAAAGGAGACTTGGTAACGGATTGCGGTGCAGTAGCAGCCGCCTTTGAGAGAGAATGATCCGTCCGGGATAGAAGGCATGATAACTGGTTGGATGGTTTGGATGTAGGTTGGATGTCTTAGATTTTGTAGCTTAAATGCCTTGCGTTTCGATGATAGTGGACAGTCGCGAGTGATGAGAGGCTGTGTGAGTGAGCCCTATGAAAGGCAGAAGGTTGAATATTAGGTTGATAAGAACCAATGCCGCGTCTGGCCATAGAATCAACACGCAACCTCTAGTTAGCGAGAGAATACGAGGATGACTCCTTGTACTCGAAGAGTTTTCACGGTGGGGAAGGAATGTATGGATGTGATTGTTTTCATTATGTTCCTTGTCTCCCATTGGATTTTGGAAGGAAGATGTGACAAGTAACGATCTCGCAAGCAGTTAAGTGGTTATTTGCGGAATAAACTTTGGTCACCTGTTTTTATTCTGACCTTCAGACGAATAACGTCGAAGTGCGATGAACGACGAGATCCCTTTAAATGACGAAAGCCAAATCGAACATATAGAATCTGCCCTGTCGTACGTACGTATGCAAAAATAGCAAGAGCAGATATATACCCCTGTCTGTATACTCGTCCAATGTCATGATTTTATGGGAATACAATAGCAGAATAGTGCGTGTGTAGATGTGCTGACGGAATGTATTATGGTTTGGGATCGATAAAGAAATGCCCATAAATGTCTAGATATTTATCTAGCTTGATTTCTTCATTGTTTATCCCCGTGTATTCTTCAAACCTTGGCCCTGTAATGTGGGTAACGGGACAAATATTACTCCATGCTAGACACCCGAAGCATATATGTTTGGTGAAAGGTTCTAACCCACTTGGCATAACTAACCCTGTAAATAGCAGTTCGTTTTTCGAGTGTGCGATTCGTTCGAGACCTGGAACCTGAATCTATCCACAACAGACCCCTTCCTCATTCCGGATGAGCGATGTACATATTCACCACCTTCACGAATTCAGAGAAACCAGGGATGGTGTTCGGAGATGTGAACGCTATGCCTAACGTGTTTTGGAAGAGGGCGGAAGTTCCTAAAGTCTGGGGACAATAACGATAGATTTCCTCATTGCGTAATCGTCGCCGTTTCATAAAAATGTCTCCGGGTCGCCGTCTATAGGCTAGACCCTATTGGAATTGACATTTCACGAATTGTGTTGCCTGAGGAAGTCTGCTCGACAGGGGGCTAGAACACCATGGAAGCGTAGCCCATTGTATTTGGTGATCTCATAACCTTATTCAAGACGCGTGGCTAGTTATTTCTCTCACTATGGTGTGGAGGGCGTTGAGAACCGGCCGTAACAGAAGGACCATCCAGTCGAGTGCTTCCGGCAGTGCCAGATTGATAAGACTCGGATCCTGATGTTGATGCGTGGCATCATTCAGCCGAATTCTCCGCAGCGCTACGGCCATGGCATGGCGTCGTTGGGGTGGCTCACCGTGACTGCACAGATTCTCAGCCTCCAAGAATGTAGTTAGGGCTGAAAGAAAGGAGTTAGGGTTATCCACAAATGAGCTTTATTTGGAACACACGTGACTTAGCGCGGTCAGCCTGGGCAACATCAAAACTCATCACCGACATCTCTCATCTCGGGCCGGACATGGCTCGATGTTGGTTGGATCAAATCGCGATACAGCTCCGCTCCGCCCTCGCAGCGGCCCAAACAGATGTTGATACCGCGTACTCGCACTGGCTGGGGATGACTGTCTTTTCTTGTGGAGGCTCCACAGCCTGACACCTCGCGATTGCCGAACCGAAGGCCCCCGGAGGAGCTATCCACACCCACAGAGTTATTCCACTGAGATCTGGAGTGTTTGAGGGTCCCAGATTAATTCGATTACGCTCTGAGCATGCACCCAGGGTGATGCACCCGTCGTGACTTTTGAAAGGACACCATCAAAGGCTTATCCGGGATTGGTCTCGCATTCGGATTGGTCTCGTATTCGGGATTGGTCTCGTATTCCGTACTTGGACTTTCTCATCAAGAATGTTTATTATTACTTAAACTTTTTAAAGTTTTCACCCCGATTATGCGATAGTTACCCACAAGGTAAACATCGACCTGGCACATCAAATTTCCTCGGTAGCCTCTCCGAGAATTGCCCAGATGGGGAGTGGGCTATGTACTAGTATGCATACAAGTGTCCCCCAAGCCCTGACTGCGGAAAGCCCCACCAGGACATACGTATGCGTGGTAGATGCGCGGATAATGCTGATGATTTGAAATATCGGAGGAAGATGATGCCTCCTGGGTTTTTTCGCTGCCTGGCGTTTAACTCCGTGGAACCTGCATCGCATACAGGACATCCCTGTACAATCGGATGTATTAGTTCAGCAGTGTCAATTTGGGATAGTATCCCTTGCTCTCTGGTGATTTGCTCCCTCGTTCTTTGCCTTGTCCTTCAATCTATTGGCGCTGATGAACGAAACGTGGCGGAGACCTATTTCCGTCTATGATCATCATGGGCATGACTTCGGCCCAACTGAATTACGTCTGGATAGGATGAAGACTTCGAGCCCCTGGAAACATGACGACATTGGAACGGAGATATATGTACCAATACCGCAATAGTATTTGCTGGTATTGGTAGTTGTGCCATTTATAGAACCTGATATCAGTTTTCATCACCACAAGCCCCTGAGCCTCATGTTTCTCAGCCCACATCGATGACTTAAATATCGGGGGTCTTTCTTATTATCAATAGTCTTTTTCTCCACAAGCTCACTCTATACTCTACCACATCCTATATCACATATCCTCCCGCTCTCTAACAACTCGCCATTCCTTCTCTGTCTCGGTCATTCAAAACGGTTATGTCTCTTGCTCTTGTGTCGGCCTTGTTGCGCCGTGAGGAGGAAGAATTTGATGGCAATCTTTGCACATTCGAGACCTGCGATCTCGTGGATTCCTACTATGGATATCGTCCCTCACTGATAGCGAACGTGGTTTTGACTGCACTTTTCGGAATTTCTTGTGCAGCATTCTTTCTACAAGCCTTCAAATCAAAGCAGTTTATTGGCTTTTCGGTTGCTATGACACTTGGAACTGTCGGTGAAACGCTCGGCTATGTTGGAAGAATTTTGATGCATAACAATCCCTGGAAGGAAGTGAGTAAACATCTAATCCATAAAAAGGCACATTATTTACAGCATTTAATTAACAATCATCATTTAGATCCCCTTCATGATCCAGATCTGCTGTCTCACAGTTGCCCCCGCCTTCCTCGCTGCTGGAATCTACTTCTGCCTCTCCAGAATCGTCACAACTTTCGGCCGTGAAAACTCGCGCATTCCCGCCGTTTGGTATCCCCGAATTTTCATCACATGCGATGTTATCGCCCTTATCCTACAAGCCGCCGGTGGCGGCATTGCCAGTTCTGCAGATCCTGGCGACTCTAGTGCCGACTTGGGGAAAAACCTGATGATTGCTGGTGTTGTGTTCCAAGTCGTCACTCTGGGTATATTCATCGTGCTCGCTAGCGACTTTGCCATCCGCACCTGGCTCCGCATTCGATCCCTCGGCGCGGGTGCCTTGGACGCCAAATACGCCAGACTTCGGGATTCAACTGCTTTCCGCAGCTTCCTTCTCGCCTTGGCTATATCCACCCTCTTTATTTTCGTGCGCTGTGTTTATCGAATCGCGGAACTCTCCGGTGGCTGGGACGGTCCGTTGATGAAGGAGGAGCCTCTATTTATCGCTCTTGAGGGCGGAATGGTTAGCGCAGCTGTACTGGTGCTTAATGCTTTCCATCCTGGCAGATGCTTTGGCCAAGGATATAGTGACTATTCGAAAGCTGACGTCGCTTCTAATGCGAGCTACAGCGAACAGGAGCTCAGAATGTTACCTCGCCAGTCCAGCCCATGATTAGTGTTGCTTTTTCAGCATCCAACTCGAATTCGCTTTTATATTTTTATTTCCTTGCACGTTTGTTTGTCGAATATTCTATTTGGATTTTTTCTGCTGCATCCATGGTCGCGACAGGTATAGACTATGTGTCATGTCCACCTTTTTATGTATTCTTGAGCGTGGCGTTTTGTTCCTTATTTCTGGGTTTCCTTATTACTTTGTATTAATGAGTCCATGGACTTTAGATGATAACAGGAGAATAAGATAGATCATTTCCAAGCACAGCCAACTGCCATATGTTGGAGAGGAAAGACTATCGTCCCAATGATAGATCATAGCACTACCCGGGATCCCAAAAACAGAAGATTGGGCAATACTAATAGAGGAAATCGCATCTGCCCGACTGGAGTCTGAGGGGCTCAAACAATCCCTCTATTCCGCTCCGCATCTCTCCCAGGGATTTTAGCTCATATTAGCAATATGTTTTAGGTAGTGTTTAACTAGCTACTCAGGCCTGATCTACGCTCATTTGGACATCCCAGCCTCTACTATTTTAGAGAAAGGGGAACTAGACTCTCACTGCTGCTCCGGCCTATGAGATCCAAGTTAACATATGTGAAATTATGAGTAGTATATTTAGGCCCATTGAGAGTAGAGTTCACCAGTAAACCTGCCCACTGGCAATTGGCTATAGCTATTTAATTTATATTGTAGGGTTTTATCAACAAATTCTGTGATATTAGCTGCCTAGGCAGGAAACATGATAAAGTAGCATTAGCCCCGAATCACGAGCTTCTACACATCCATCCAATGCCCTTTAAAAGTTGATCCCTAATCTCGCTGGAAACGATTTTCGCATTCGCATGGATTGCTGTCTCTCAACTACATGGTCCCGATGGTGGTATGTCACCTATGTAGTGCACCATATGAGGCACCCCTAATGTCTCCAGCTGTGGCTAGGTTCCAGATTTAATGTGCCGGCTTTAATGGAGGACGTGTTCCAGTCCCCTCGGGATGGTGCAATGAAAGGAGAACAGCATAGTAGGGTGGGGGTGGGGTAGGGTGGGGTACACTTCTACTTCGCAGTGGGGTGGGCCGGGTGGAGTCTGGATAAGCTTAAAAGGCAGGTGGGGTACGGGGTCATAGAATAACCTTAAATCGACGAGTTTAGGGACCTGCACGAGAAACATTCTCCGAAATAAGAATAGCTTCCAAGGTTATGAAAGGCTTTAATATATTTGTACTGTTGGCTTCTTTTGGCGCACGTCTGTACCCATGATTGTGGGCTAACTACGAATGGAGATCTGGTGTATTTTCCTTTTCGATGCTCCTCACAAGATACGATGGATGGTTATGGGGAATGTCGACGAATCCGTAGGAAATTAGGAATAGACGGTATTTGCATTCAAAGGGTGGAGAAATAAGCCATCGCTGGAGGTGTGGGTTAAGAGAGTTGACGTGGTTGCGTGGCGTATGGAGAAAAATAACATATCTATATATACCTACTACTATGGATGTGGGGGATCTGGATTGTCTACATACCTTAATTTAATTCCTCTTTGTCCCTTGAACATCTTATTGTGCGGCGCTTTCCATCAGCTAAAAAATTAAGAGAGAGAAAAGCCCCATCTACCGAGATTTCATGCCTTTTTTTTAATGCTTTGTGCGTTGTACATACATACCTGAATAACAAGCAGACTTTTGTAGAGAGTTGAGTCCCTTTGTCTCGTCCCTGTGGACGCACGCAGATATTCGCTGCTAAATTCAACATGGCGCTCAAAGGACGGGCACAGTTAAGAATCAGTTTTTACGAAGAATGAATTTTTGAAGAATAGAGCTAGGATCAAGGGCAGGGAATTTTAAGATTCCCTGGGAAAACGCTGGTTCAAGCCCCAACGGCACGGATGTAAGTAGGAGAAGCCGATATATGCTAGTTGAAGATCAGGCACGATCGATCTCAATTGGATCGAGCCGGTTCCATTCGAAAAACAATTGAGAAATTAGGAAGAAAGACGGGACTAGGAACGCCTCCAGGCATCACATCGCACTTAAGTATGATTTTCAACGGCACGCATTATATCTGCAAAGTGGTGGATTCAACACCCGCCAAACTTCGGTATACTCGGTCCCGGGGGGGTGGTATCATTGTTCTCAACCGAGGGGAGGGGAAACAGCCTGAGCAACATTGTGAGAAGTATTGTATGAACCTCAATGGCATAGTTCCTCTTTCAATTTTGCAAGGGAGACTAAGGAGATTGTATGTTTGTGATGTATTCAATTCATTGATCTAGGATTCCACGGTGAAGAATGCGGCCGTGTATGTGCGTTTTGTATAGAGCTCAACTAGATAGCGAAGCATGATGAATTGGCAAGTTGGCAATGACATTGCATTCCCTAATGCAGAGGCAGAAGGAAGAAAAGTCATGATTTTTAGAGTATAATGGGCTTTCCCAAAATAAAATTAATTGTACGAAGGCAATGTAATGTATACCGTGCCCTACGACAGGATTTCCTCGACATTTTTAGCATGCTGTTGTTTGGCTTTCATTTTTGTTCCCTAAATTCTTCACAATGAATATCATTCTCATTCCAAATGAGATTCTTCTGTAGGTGGATATAAATAATTGTAATGGAAGAAAATAAAATAATAGTAGTTAATTAACTAACAATAGTAGTATAAAGCTCTATCCGATGCGATGCAATAATGCTAATGACGTAGGAAAGTGAAAAAGGGTGAAGAAAAAAGAAAAGAAAACGCAAATGCAGAAACAAAATTTTGGAGAACAAGGAAACAAGGCTGAAAATATCCATTAGCGGAAATGTATAGGGGAGGATGGCTGAGTAATGGCTGTTAGAGACTCGAGAGGAGGCGCTCACTTACTCCTGAGTGGCCATAGAAAGATAATGAATCGGTAGCGGTGGCAAGTGAGGCATCAAAGTGGTCCCAAATGAAAAGGAAAGGAAAAGAAATAGGCATTAAATAGAAGGGAAATGCAGTAAGGAGAAAGGGGGAAGCTTCTAAAGGGGGATGTTTTAAAGAAAAAGCAAATAGATGCCCTAGCAGAGAAGAAAGAGAATGAATGGGAAAAAAGCCCAAAGGGCGGAATGGCTCCAAAAATATTACATGCAGGGAATAAAAAGGAAAAAAAAGAAATTCGGTTATTTGCATGCATGTTTGCACCCTATGCATAAACCCAGCCAATCATCCACGTTTCCTACCACCTCACGATGCGATGCGGGAAAAATTCATCGATGAGCCCTAGATAGTATGGCTGGGGAACAGGTCAGTATTGCTGTAGCAGTTTTGAGAAATGCGATGGGTAATAATCGAGCTGGGAGAGTGGGCGTTGAGAATTTCTCGTGTCCATAGAAAAACATTTGATTACGTACCTTCAGCTCTTCGATATTTGGGACGTCATCCGTCTTGCTGTAGAGATCGTAGGGGTTGAAGGCTTGCACCGCCTTGAGCATTTCGTGGTCTTCTTCGTTCATCAGGTGCCTATAAGCGCCTCCGGTATGCCATGGATAGAAGGAGTGATATCGGATCATGGCCAAGGCTTCCTTTGGCAGAGTCGACTGTGTTTTGACAACATTGTATAGATACTCGTCGTGCCCCCAGGAAAGCATGACGTTTTCGAGACCACAATTCGGAGCGTAGATTCCGAATTTTGTGCCATAGACTTCATGTCCAAAGTCAGGGTTTCCGGCAAACGTGTCTGGGTAGATAATTTGTTCGTCAAATGCGCATCCAACTGGGAAAGTGTCGCCAACCACATCCCATTGACCCTGGGCCCCATAGAAGAATAGAAGCTTTCCCAGGTCATGAATCAAACCGGTAAGTTGCATCCATCTCGGCTTCCCATCACGACGGATAGCTTCGGCAGATTGGAGAAGATGACCGATTTGAGATAAGGAGGTGTCAGGATCAGACTCATCAATTAGGGTGTCGAGTTTTTCAATTGCTTCCCAAACCGTCATCTCCGCTCTGGTTTTGGATTTGAACTCGTCGCGGGCTGTAAGATTGTAGGCAACTGTCTGTTTTTCATGCTGTTCGCGGTAAAATGATTTGACTCTATCACAGGCAGTCTCATACTGTCGGAATTTCGTTTTGTCCTTGTTGGCACCGAATTTAGCTTTGCTGTAGACGTCTTCTTTCTGCAACTCCCCCTTGAGGACATTGACATTATCAATGTCATCTGATAGTTTGTCCAGGGCAGCACCATCGCGGCTCGTGTCGAAAGGGGACTCGTCCAGCCTCGATGGTGACATGGTGGGAACGGGATGTGATCCAATTAGGAGGTATAGGTTGGTGATATAGGTTAGGTCTGGTGAAGCAGAAGGGGGAAGGTGAGACAGACAAGAATGTTTAAGGAATAACGGAAATACTGAATCAAATCTATTTGATGAGGAGCACCAAGTAGAGGATCTAGGAATGGGTATAGAGATATATATAGTCAGTACCTACAGCGAAAGTACTGGGGACGAGGATAACATAACGAAAACCACCGGATACGACAATTTCCAAGTAGATGTAGCGGTAAGGAAGAACGGCAGGCTAGATTTGGAACAGCAGGTAGCGTTCGAATCCGACTGTTCGACACGCTTTGCTGCAGAAATGGATAGATAATGACCCGCACAACCACGGCTTCTAGGCTATTCTCCCTGTAGTACTGCCGACGTAGCAATTGAGTTACCAGAGATTTAGAACTAGAAGCAAACGTGATTGAAAAAAAGCAAGGTAGATCTTTGCTGAAGTTAATTTGAGGGATGCAGGGCGTATCCAGGAACAGCCGCTGTCAAATCGAAGTATGCAATCGAAGCTGTGAGGGTTCTATAGCATGGCCGGCAACAAACAACAAAAAATGAAAGATGAAAGATCTCGTAATCGAGTGCCCCTGGTATGCCTTCGCGGATAGTTGCATAACGGCTTGGGCAGCTTTGTTCGTCTGCAGATTTTTAACTTCAAAACGGTGAGAGTTGCATGCAGGGACGTTAAAAAAACACTGACCGCCTCAACTGAAGGAACCGTGGGTTGGTCATATTAGTGCCCTGTGGAGCCGGGTAATAGATTGCCTATGCCCTCTTTTGGCAAAACGCTGTAACAAATACAGGAGCGCAAGTGACACCCGATCGAGCCAATCTAGAATCCCGATAGCAAGAATATGAGTGACAAGGATTGAGACCCTGCATCTAAGTGCATCCCAAGCATTTAGATTGGGATATATCCTCCTCGCCTTCTGACAGCATCTCTCAGGGGCAGGATAGCCCAAGTTTCTTCAGTCACTACTTATTAGCCCTAGTCACAAATATAGTGGTATCTATAGGATGCGTCAATGCATTACCTTGGATATTCTTGTTGTTAAGATAACCGGAAATTAAGTGGGAATGAGTCTTTAGCATTTGGGGTGGCACGGATCTAGTGGTGGTATATCTGAAGAACAAGCGCAGAGCCGCGCGGGAATCTACCGGAACGGAGGGTTGCAGCAGAGAATCCTATTTATTCCGAAGATTTAACTCCGTCAGAACGACGGGGTTCGGTTTGCTGAGCAAATCAAGTAAACGGATTATGACCAAACGGGAAACATCTAGGCCGTGGTGGGCTGGCTGCCGTGTTCTTCTGGGCTGTAGTCGAGGAGTAAAAGGTGCGTCGTTGCACTGTCATTCCGAGGATATCTTCTAGGTGCCGGTGGTCATTTATTCTATTGCACTGCGTTTGCTTCCGTTAATCCCAGGTGATCGATTGCCATATTTCTGTAATCCTCGAACCGCATATAGCCACAGGCGTGATCCCGCAATAGCGAAAGCAACAGAAACATCGTATTTCGAAGAATTCAGCTCTCGTAGTCCGGGTCGTGTCAAGACAAATCTTTATTCCGTCGGGTTGTATAACTTGGGAGAATGGTATCAAATAGTGGGGGTTGTTGGGCTCCATCTAGGATTGGAGTTGTCGAGAATAAAGAGTGAAGAGCTCACAAGACAGTATCCAGCGGACGATATTTTATGGTTTGAGGGCAAAAACTAACTTAAGCAAGGAAAAGCCTTGCAGCTTTGCGGTGTAAGAAATCGTCAGGCGGAAATTTTTTTGTCTCATCTAAACTCAAATGACTGTAGATATCGATGCCATTAACGTCGGATCGGGTGCATATAATTCGCGCCCTCACTGGCATATCTCATCAATGCACTCCGCCATCACGAATTGTTTCACAGCAAGGGGAAGTTTGATAGGCAATCTTTGTGGTCTCTTTCATTGGCTGAAATAGAGAATAGCCATGTGGCGGGGGAGGGGGTGTTGGGAGGGATGGATAATGGCATTGTTCAACAGAACATCCGTGACTCTCTGTCTCTTTCCAGGGGAATCGACGGAGCAAACACTTGAGGTTTGCCGCTATATTGACTTCCCAAATATATATCAAACAGTTGTTGCACAAAGAGAAGCGATCAGTACAGGAGCAGAGGGAGGGGCAATTAACTTAATCAGGGAACCAAGTTAATCCATAGTTAAGTAAGCGAGAATTGGGAGGAATCTGGACCCTTTGAGATCTATTCCACACGTAAAATGCAATCACAAAAAGGAACCTTGGGAGCGAGTCTAACCTGTGGTGGACAGATGCATCCGGCGTGTCACGGAAATGGAGATCTCAAATGCACGGGTTGGAATCGATATAGACCGCTACCATCTTTTCATGGTGTTTTTGCGGCTTAATGCAGCCCACCCTTTTCTTTATCCATCTATTTGACCGATGATAGGCATAGTTAACGTCTCGCAACGTGTCATGTCTGGGGTTGGAGGTTCCCTCGAGCTCAACAAATGAGGAGAGCCAAATCGAAATTTCTCATATCGTGGCTTTTATTTGCGGAAAATGGCATTCATATTCATAGCCTGGCTTCTTCAAGTGAATATGAGCAAAATGATGGTGGCATCCGACAATTTGACGGTTTGAAGTGACGCTGGTTAGGTGGTGATGCTCAAAGCTGCCTCCACCGAACTCCGTTCCTAACACTAACTACCCCTTTTTCAAGGTTGTTTTAAGCCCGTTTTCCGGCAAATGATGACATCACTAATAATCCCTAATAATGTCGAAATCATGCAATGACTGTCCCTACCAAGACTTATCGTTTAACTCCCCAGTATAATAAACTGCCATGGAGCCAAGCGACATAAGCTCCAGAGGTGATCTCTGCTGGACGCACATTGCTCAGAGGGACGATGTAAGACACTAAATCTATCTGGACAAGCTGCTGTAAGAAAACGGCAGAGCTTGGAGTGTCAGTCTTTTCCCTAGCTCTCACAGACAATATCAGGCTTACCTTTCTCATGGATTAAGGACCACACTAAGGGAGATCCGGATGGACTTTCCAACGACGTTGATGACCAGGCCTGGTGTATGAAGCAGCTAATCCAATACAACCGATCTACCCCAGCCTCATGTAAAATAAAATATACATGACTGGGACAAAATCAAATCTGTCTGCCAGGAGGAGAAAGGCCCTGCTTGCTGGTTTGAACAGGTATGCGAGTACCATCTAGCCCTTGTTGATTGCTCTTTGCCCCTAAAAACAACTGATATGTTTCTTGAAATCCCAACTCTGCCGTGCTGCGTTCCCTGTTCATGCAAACTTCTCGCGTTTTCTTGTGAATCTTCATATCAATTTTTAGGCTGCCTCGCATCCCATGAAAGCAGTTGATTAGTTCTTCGTGGAGAGAACAGAGAGCTTCCCGCACTGGCATGTTGGATAAGTTTGGCGCTAATAACGGGTTGAACTCCGTGCTCGAGCCCTAACTAATATTTGTCATGGCTAACGAGGCTTCTCCCGAAGCTTCCGAGTATGGAGCCGAGCCTGTCCCATTTTGACATAATTCCGTTGAACTAGAAGCTCTCTGGGGAAGAATTCCAAGTCTCCACATTTATTCAGTCAAGGCCTCTCCCCTCGGCTGCAGGTTATATTAATCTCGAACCGGGGTAACTAGCTCAGCTTCCTCGGGCAATGAAGCTTCGTTTCGCGCCCCAACCCGCGATTTACGTGAGACCCTCCTACCAGAAGCCACGTTGAAAGGGATCTTGAGTCCATTTTTCCGTTCATATTATTGGATCAACCCCTTCAGGACACATGCGATTTGTCGACAACGGAATATTGTTTTCGGGCCTATGCGCCAACGGGGCTGGAGGCCGGATGACACGACAATCATCTCTCGTTCTCCTTCTTGTGTTCTACTTATTATGCGTTACCTGGACGCAGACGATGAACCCGAATATTTGAGGATATTTGAGAAACATATCGGAGACCGAGAACTTGTCATTTTCACTTCGCGCCCCATCGACGGCCGACTCGACGCCTCGTATTTTGCTCGATCAATTCCCCCGCACCCGGAGACTTCGCAGGGTACTTTAACGTGGAGCTGAACCTCACTACTTTTGGGGAACTTTGACCAGATTCAGGACATAAGAGACCAATTTATTATACCCGCGTGCGGCCTCGGATCGGTTCAGCGTACGGAGGACTCCGCAGTATTAATAATATTAACGATCAGCCCCGGTTCCGCATTGGAAGCTCGCTCTGGAATTTACATTCCTCGATCGACATCTTAACTTCTGGTTACCCTTTCTTTCCGGATTTTTGAAAAATCAGCTTTATCTTGCTTCTGTTTTGATTAGAAGCGTCCAGGCACTCATTCCGCCATTCTATCAAAATGGAGTTCTTCAAGCCGGAGCGTTACTTGGATCTACCTACCAAAGATATTCTATCATGGATTTTCGATAGCCCTTCTTACGACCAGGATAAGCCGGTAAGTCGCCCTTCCCTTTCCAGTGTGTATTGTACACGTTATTCAAGTTGCCTGGCTTGTCGAGAATACGCCCGAGCTAACCTGGACTGTGCTTTGCTTTTAGATTTACGTAGACGTTCAAGATCCCTCGAAATCGATATCATGCAACCAAGCTCGGAAGATTATCCGTCAGCTCATTGCTGGACTTCGAGCTGCTGGCTTCAAGAAAGGCGATTGCCTTAATATCCATTCATTCAATGACGTACGTGCCCTACAACCCCTTCCCCCCCCTCACCTCATATTCCTCGCTTTGTGACACTGGATATCAGGGATACAAAGCTAACAGTTAAAATTTAGATCTACTACTCCATGGTCTTCCTCGCAGTCATCGGTGCAGGTGGTGTCTTCGCAGGAACCAACCCAGGTTACACCCAATTCGAGCTTTCCCATCACATCAAGACCGCGAAAGTATCATTCTTGATCTCGGAGCCGGAAATTCTAGACAACCTCGTTTCCGCGGCCAAGGATAACAATATCCCATCGTCGAACATCTGGGTATTTGATACTCAAGGCCAGCCCCTGCCAGCCGGGAGCCGGTCATGGACTGAACTCCTCAAACACGGCGAGGAGGACTGGGTCCGTTTTGACGACAGGAAAACATGCGAGAATACCACAGCCGCGCGCCTTTTCAGCAGTGGAACTACAGGTCTCCCAAAAGCTGCGGTTATCAGTCATCGAAATCTCATTGGACAGCATACTGCGGTTTTCGAGAGCAAGCCTCCGCGGTATGAGGTATGTAGCGCATTTTTCATTCGAACTAGTTTCTAGTAGTAGGGAGAACTCGTACCCGTTCCTCCGGGGGAGATTGTTAAGTGCCCACCAAATGTCTAACCGTTCAACAGATTTCCCGCGTGGTAGCCATCCCTTGCTTCCACGCCGCCGCCGTCCCATCGACTCATGTCAGCGCTTTAAGGGGTGGGCATACCCTTTACATAATGCGCCGTTTCGATCTGAAGGTATTCCTGGAGACGTTTGAGAAATACAGTGTTACCGATATCCTTACCGTTCCACCGATGGTTGTCGGTATCGTGAAATCGCCCTTCGCCAAACATCCGTACTTGAAGAAGACCAAGGCCGGCTCCGTGGGCGCCGCCCCGTTAGATAAGGAAACCCAGGCACTGTTCAACTCCCTGATGGGTCCCGGTGCCCCTTACACCCAGGTCTGGGGTATGACTGAGACCAGCTGTGTTGCTACCATGTTCAACTATCCAGAGTCCGACGATACTGGCTCCATTGGCAGACCGGTCGTATCGCTTGAGATGAAGTAAGTTGGCCCTTTACTTTTCCCGGAGAGAAACGTAAAACAAGAAGAAGAAGAAGAAGAAAATCAACTAACAACTCCACCAGACTAATCGACGACGAGGGCAAGAACATCTCCGCCTACGGCGTGCGCGGAGAAATCTGCGTCCGCGGTCCCACGGTTATAAAGGGCTACTTCGAGAACCCCAAGGCCGACGCGGAATCGTTTGACGGCGAATGGTTCAAGACCGGTGATATCGGGTACTGCGACGAGAAGACGAAGAAATGGTACATCGTCGACCGCAAGAAGGAGCTCATCAAAGTCCGCGGTTTCCAAGTGGCTCCTCCGGAACTTGAAGCAGTGCTTCTCGGACACCCGCTCATCATGGACGCGGCTGTGATTGGTGTCAAATTTAAGAATGAGAAAGACATCGAGCACCCGCGTGCGTATGTTGTTCGGCAGCCTGTTCCCGCGGCGCAGAAATTGACGGAGAGGGAGATTCAGGAGTTTGCGGCGGGTAAATTGGCCAAGTATAAGTTTTTGAGCGGTGGGGTCAAGTTTGTCGAGGCGATTCCGAAGAATGCTAGTGGGAAGATTTTGAAGAGGGTTTTGAGGGAGGAGGCGAAGAAGGAGGTTGAGCAGGGTTTGACGGCGAAGTTGTGAGGGGATGATTTCACTGGATATATGTATTGTCCCCCTTTTGCGCGTTTGACTATCAGTAAGTGATTTGACTAGTGTACAAGAGATCAGTTTTTGTTTCATGTCTTTTCGGTTTAACCGGATCGCCCATGTAGAGTATGGCGGATAATGGATATAACTGGCTGGGTTCCAATGATGGGCCACGCGCCACTATGCTCCCGCACGAGTCTCCTCACGACCCGGAGATGCAAGGTCCTGGTACTCCCTTCAAAGTTCGGCGTATGATACTAGGCATAGGCAGTTGGATATCAATGCATTCTCCTATCCCCATCCCTTCATACTCAGGAAAGGATTTAAATAAGAACAACCCTTTCAATTTTGATAGCCTCTTCCATCGTGGGTGTCAAAAGCAAATTTGCAAAAGCCTTGTGATGTAGTTCACTTGGGCTTCTTTTCAATGGATTCAGCAGCCCAACTCTCCAGGGTTTCATCGTCCGGATTCCGAACAAATGCCCTATTCGTAGGGACCATGGGGTCCATAGATGCGGCTCCATTCTCAAGCCCTGGACCCTCGATGCCCCAGAGAGGCCACTCAATTTCTGGAATAAAATCACGGGTATAACCACACTTATGAACCTCCTCGAAATCTATAATGTAGCTATGAAAAGCAATGTCATGTCAGTTTCTTCTGTCCTACAAGTTATGATATCATAGAAGGGGTGAAGCAGACCATTCTTCACGTTCACGGTCCCATATTAGATTACGGCACGCCTCGTCGCCATGACGATAACCGGCAGAGTAGAGCTGGCTGGACGAGCGTAAATACGAAGATGCTCAGCACACCCCAAGGTAGAAGGCTGGCCACCAACCGGAGCGACTTCGAAAATGCTGAACGGACTTTATTCCTTTCGGAAATGGGCAACTGTGAAAAGTTCTCGAGAGTTTTCCCTGGTACTTTCTCCATAAAAAGCGCGACGCAGAACCCCCCAGCAACATAGTCAGTAGATTCCTGCAGAAGCTCTCTCTAATCCATGAGCTATGGAATACAGGTGCAGCCGTGCTGCCTCAGTCCGGTGAGAGCCTGTATCTCCCGTTCATGGAGTAAACCACTGGGCCGAGGAATGGTCCACTCGCCCTCGGGGTTTGGAATTCTGGAAGTGGGAGGTCAGAGGGCCGATATTCTTTCAGCTGGGGGGGGGGTGTCTTGATCACACACTGTATTCTGACTTTGGCGATGGCCTGGAGCCCTGGGTTGGGTCCAGAGACTTGAATAGCAACGCAGACAGCACAGGCTTCAGAGACGTAGGTCCCGTCCTGGTCAACGTACTCGCGCACCTTTTCTGTGAAGAAAGGCCCCAGTTTCCACTTCGCAAGCAGGGCGTGCACGTATGGGATACGCGGCACCCAATTCGAAGTCTTGGTGGATAACATTTCCCAGAGGTCATCGCTCAACTCATCGGGTTCCATATTGGACAAGCAATAGGGGTCTTTTCACCAGTTCAACAAACTGTGGTCAGTGGTTGACGTGTAGAGGGCAAAAATAAATAAAGACCCGTCCGCAGGTAAGATGTTCTGTTTTCAACCCCCCCCCCCCAAACATGCAAACAACAACCCGCAGACACCTGCAATCCCTCAATGACAGCAGAGGCACCCAAAAAAATCCAAGGACAAAATAAAAAAACTAAACATACGACAGCCGGGATTCGCTGGTGGTCACCCACCCAACTACTAGCCGGCCGGCGAGTGGCTTAAGTACGGCTGAGCGGACGGGAAGCCCTGTTTTCCACTCCCTATGGTCGTATGTAGTATTTGTATACAAGAAGTAGGGTTATATAGGACTCGGATAGTTAAGTGGTTGGGGGCAGAGATAATTAGACGGTGGGATGCACGTATGTATGTGTCTTGGAATGGAGATGAGGGAAATAAGAAGAGACATGGGTTTTTTGATCGGCTATATGTTTAATAAACAAATGAGAAGGGACGGACGGACATAGTTAACTAGATCGTACATCCAAGAACTTTGAGTTAAAAAGAAAGAAAAAAAAGGTTACGTCCTCGTGTAATCCGTCGGAAATAGCATTCAAATCGCATAAATGATGGTACAGGCAAGGAGGAGGCGAGGCGGGTCATTGTCTGCTCGCCTTTTTCTCTCTCCTCCCCCTTTTCCGCCCCTTGTGCCGCCCAGGTGGCTATTAGATGTAAACGAAGCGCAAGAAACAAACCAAATATGAGTGGGGACCTTGACGATATGGATTTTTTCCCGGTTTTTTTTGTCTTCCGAATAGCGCTGTGTGTCAGAGGAGAAGAAGGGCAGGTGAAAAGATGTCAAAAAGATCCAGCCCTTTCTTTGACTAGCCTTTTAATCGAAACGATCGAAAGATTGCTCAAACAGCATCACCCCAAATCCCAACAACGCCCATCGAGAATCCCGCTGCAAGGACCCATGTTCTCAGCTTCTGGAATTTCCGCTCCCGCTCCATATCGCTCTCGACAACTTCACCATTGACATTCTCTAGATCTTCTTCCGTTCGCGGGGTGGCAGCACCAGTACCAGCAGCAGCGGCAGCGGCAGCAGATGAAGCCTCCTCATCACCCACAATCTCAATCTCACTACCGTTCCCATTGAAATCCTCGTCTTCGCTTCTTACCGAGATAGTGCCTCCGGCCCGGGCAGCACTGGCAGAGCCCCACGAAAATGTCCCAAACCCGGATCTAGCGCAGGATCCCAAGAAAAGAGAACTGGGGGATAGACATCTCAGTGAGATGGTTTTGCGATTGTGCCACCACTCCAGCCCAGCACCGCCAATTAGGGACATGAGGGCGGTCCAGATCAGGTATGGGTGCTTTCGACGAGGGGAGGAGAGGGTGAAGGCCGTGAAGAGGGAGATGGTAGTGAGGTGGCTGAGGGTGAGCACATGTTTGCGCGTGCGGAGTTGGAGGTCCTTCAGCGTCCGGGCGGCGGTGGACGCGTTGGGGAGCGATTGGAGGGACGGGATGGTGATGATGGAGGTTGTGTAGGAGAGACCCTGTGGTTGTGATGGGATATGTTAGTTTGATCGATTGCTTTTATTCTTCCTGTCCCGCGCTCCGCTTTGCCTGGCCGGAGGACTGGGTATGACGTACCGTCAAAAGGCCGAGGGAGATGGTCCCCACAAACTTGGAGACGGTGATCGGGCAAGCCATGGTGGGTAATGGCAGCTTATGGGCGCATATGGTGGCTTCCGGGTGATAGATCGATGAGTGTGCGCTGGAGAGCTGGAGATGAAGGATACACCGTCGCCTTCGCCACGCAACGGATGCCTGGGCGTTGGCTGCTCAGGCTAGCAGCGCAGACGGCTATGCTGCCAATCAACAGAGGGAGTACTGGTTAGACGCGCGCGATGGTGCTGCAGATGATCCGGACGCTGCGACGATGCAGAGGGAGAAATTGGAGCTGGGGAGGGCGGAGGCGGAGATGGGTGATGTCAACCGCTGTTTTGGAGATGTCGAAGTCATCGCTGGACGGGCCAATCACAGCAGCCGATTATGCACCGCGCAACAATACGTGAATTAAAGCAAACTATAAGGGGAGAATTGCTATTTTATTACTGCTATTATTTATTATATTAGCCAAGCAAACCCAGAATTATCAGGAAATGCGTACAGATCTCTATCAGAGCGGTGTGTTTGCATCCATAAATGCATAGTTTGGTTATGCAGGAATATTATGCACATAAATAGACCGAGGCTGTCCTCGCCAGCCGAATATCTAGACCAAAGCCAACAAAAACAAAGCACAAGGTCCTGTACAGGAATTCAGCAGAGATATAAACAATGACCACTGTATTTCTAGTCCCCGCCAGGAATAGTAACTGGCACAGACTCTTAACAAATCCCCAGCCCAGCTCTCACAGCTCTCATATCCGCACTATTTATAGAATGCGCCGAGGTCCAGCGGCTTTATCCTTCCCCACACGTCAGCTTCAGCCCGTCGACCACGCTGAGACAGCTTCATTCCATCCGCCTGTCTCATAAATACCAGCCATCCACCCTATTCAATTGCGTCGAGGTTGGTTAGTATCCCAGCTGCTGTCTGAAACTGCTAGAGACGTTTGATCGGAATATAACCACTCCGCGAATCTCTCCCCCGCGAGCCGCCCTCGACCAACCCCCGACATGTCTCTCCCCAAATCCGCATATATCAGCGAAGTCTGGAAAGATGGAATCTTCAGTATGTCCTCAATATCCGTGCGGCTCTGTGCTTTTCATGCCCCTGCCCCTACCCCTACCTCGCCGCATCTCCCCATGTCCGGCAGTTGTTTAAGGACATGTCGAAGCTAACCGTCCCACCCCACCCCCAGACAACAAAGTCGTCTTCTGCACAGGCGGTGCGGGGACCATCTGTAGCGCCCAGGTACGGGCCATGGTCTATCTAGGCGCCAACGCGTTCATCCTTGGCCGGAATGTCGAGAAAACAGAGCGCATGGCGAAGGATATCGCTACGGCCCGCGCAGGCGCAAAAGTCATTGGGCAGGGTGGAATTGATGTGCGGAGCTTCGACAGTCTGAAGAATGCTGCGGAGAGGTGTAAGAGGGAGCTGGGGGCTATTGATTTTGTTATGTATGGATACACTATGTCCTTCCCCTAGTGGTGGGAGAGAACAGAGTATTTATACTAATCCCAATTCCTCGACTCCAGTGCCGGTGCCGCAGGAAACTTCCTCGCCTCCATCGACCAACTCTCCGTCAACGCCTTTAAATCCGTCATGGACATCGATGTCCTAGGATCCTACAACACCCTCAAAGCAACCATCCCATACCTCGTTGAGTCCGCGAAGAAACACAAATCTGACGGAGTCACTCGTAAGCCAATACCCCTCGACTTCCCAGCCTTGTCAACAAATATCGATCCATACCATGAACTTATACTAATATGGTGCCATAATATAGCCTCCCCCCTCGGCACTGGCGGCCGTATCATTTTCGTCAGCGCCACAATCCACTACACCGGCATCCCACTGCAGACCCACGTAGCCGTCGCGAAAGCAGGTGTCGACTCGCTATCCAACAACGTCGCGATCGAATTCGGGCCCAGGGGTGTTACATCGAATATCATTACGCCGGGTCCAATTGGGGGGACAGAGGCATGTCACTTTTATAATATACCCAGACAGATGGAATTATACTTTCTACCCAGTCCTACAAACAATTGGTATATATGATACGTGAGTTTGCTAACATACAGAAATAACAAAACAACAGGGAATGGAACGCCTCGCCCGCCGCGAAGATTCCAATGGGCACATCTCCTCCATCCCCTCAGGACGATGGGGGTCTGTCAAGGAGATCGCGGACGCGACCATTTATGTGTTTTCTGATGCGGGCAATTATGTTAATGGGTCGACTGTTGTTGGTACGTTTTTGACATACCGCTTCATTATGCTCCCCCTCCCCCTTTCCCATTACCTGCCGTAAAATGACTAACCATCCTTTTTTTTTATTTGTAGTTGACGGCGGAGCCTGGCGCATGCACTCCGCGAACCCCGGTTCGGGATTTAGATACCCGGACTTCCTCCTGTCCGGTGACGAGGTGACGGGTGTAGCTGGGTTGAAGAAGAAGGCGGCGAAGATTTGAATGGTCTTTTTTTCCATTTCTTTGGATGTTGAGTTTTTGAATTTAAGAGGATAACTTACTTAGATATGCTACGCGCCTGATTTCTGTGTTGGTATTTGTTGGGTGACTTTTTTTTTTTTTGCTTTTCAGTGACGGATTTGGGTAATCTGTGTATGTATGTTTATTTATTTGTTTATTTATTTATTTTATCAGATGTTCTACCTAGTCACGGTGTGCATTGTGCATTGTGCATTGTGCATGTATTTATTTATTCATGGTTTGCAGTGTTTAGTAGTTAATTACGCCTATTAAAGGAGCAGACATGGTTTCCTGGAGTTGAGGTCGTTGAAGTATAGGCTCGATCTCAATCTCTTGCCAGCTCCACGACAGACAAGTCGGGGGCGCGACCGGTTTTGAAAAGAACGCCATCCGAAACTTGGGTGATTCGCTATGCAGGTCCGTATTGTCCACGCAGGTGAGCTGTAGATGAACACATCGTTGGTTCTTGCAGAAACAGGTCCAGCAATTTCCTCAAACGATAGCATTGTACAGGCTATTCGCAAGCTCCCGGCGCAGTTATGTGCTTCAACAACGGTTTTCTGGAGCCCTTCTGCTTCTTCCGAAACTCTTCGTGATGCTGAGACTGCTCGGTAAGCGTTTTGGGAGCGGTGTTTGCGCTCTGAATTTTATTTAGCAGCATGTTGTAGATGGATTTCGATACAATGACTTTGAGTTTTTTTTATCTCCCGGTCAACCACACTGGCGTCATCCCACTCGATCTGCAAGAAATCTTTTAGCAATGTAGCACAGAAACTGAAAATTTAAAGCTAGGAATGACCTAATTCTATCATGCTGTGTTGACGTACCTGTAGGGAACTAGATGGATTCACCCCTAATTTGGAGAAAAATTCCTTGACAAGCCTCGACAGTTCTATCATGGCATTCATGAAGGCGTCGTAATCCCGCCCAAGTTTTCTCCTCAGCTTCTCCTGGAAGATAACATTGCTCCATCCATGATGGCCCTAGAGGGTCGTGGAGGAGTTTTTTGATCTCTTCCTCGTTGCCCACCACCCCCTTCAAGAGTTGCTCGAGAGTATTGAACAATATCGCATGCTGCATAGACAAATTCCTACGGTAGCCGTTGATTTCTCAGCGGTATCTCCTTGTCCTCAAACCCTTCAACGTCTGTAGGCCTTGGACGTAGTTGTCCAGTTGGTTGAGAAATAGAGGGAGGATAGCGAGAGCTATGCCCGCTGCTTCCATGCCCGACATCGCTATATCGAACAACACCGACCAACTTCAATCAGGGCTACAACAAGGCCACCTGCTTGGAATACAGCACTTTGGAACTAATAGTTAGTAGTGATTAGCTTTTCCGCCCCCCCAATAGGAACTGGATCAAACTAGCTTTGGAACTTGCGGGAAATGTGCAGCATAAGTTGTGGGAAGGTTGAAGATCTCTGGAATAAGCTCCTGGCTATTGTTCATGATAGCTCCTGTCCTATAACAAGGAAGGGGATTGTCGAGAATATGTATAGAACCGTGGTCTCTGGTAGCAATTAGGTAGTCTTCAACATGACAACGGATAATGAAGCGTGTATATTCACCTCCTGCCAAATTCACGTCTTTCTATTCTATTCTTCAATCAGCCGGGTGGGCGGGTAGGGAATTCAAACCCGTGGGGTTGGAGTCCTTCAAGTGAATTCAGAATTCACTATAGGGATGAATGGAAACAACATAGGATTCGAGCAAGTGAATAACAACCCGCCTGCGCCATCGACTCTTGGTTGGCTGTGGGGGGGAAGATAATCCCGAATATCAACATATCTCTCTCAAGTGTTCTTCTCTCCTCTCTCTGTTTATATCCTTCCTCGTACACTTCTCCATCCCATCCTCGTCCAACATAAGAACCTGGCGTTCTTCTCGACCTTGTTCAATATCCATTTAATCTGGTATCATCTGTTCTTTGAACAAATTTTCGTCTTTATCCCCTTTTCACATAGAAAGAAAAACACTTCCACCCCTCGACTCCAATCAATACATCTCAAAAAGCCCAATACGAGTCCAAACCCTGGAGATTTGGCTCGTTTTAAAAAAAAGCATCGCATGCGAAGGAATTCCGCAGGTCGGGTTCCAGCCTTCGCAATATCAACATTATTAGCCCTCGAGGGTGAGGTAAGAAGCCATGCCCCTCCAATCCTCGACTCAGCCTGTATCCGCTGCTAATTCGAGTACTTAGGATACAGGCAACAAAGCAACAAAGGACGCAAAACAAAAGGAGAAATCGTATCTGCTCCACTGGAGAGATACCATTGTTCAACGGGAAGCGGGTAGTGGCTTTGTGTACTCGAAGAACTGAGATAGGCCAAGTTCAAAGAAAGGAGAAGAACCCGCTTCCTTGATCAACCACACCATACCATCGAACTCGACGTCGTCGACGCATACGCATATCGAATTACAAAGACCTTTCATATTCGATATTTCGACGACTTCTTACCTTCTTTCTATCTCGACGATCTGAATTCTTGATTAACCCTAACTCTTCCCGAAACCTCCATCTCAAACAACTGGTTATCCCAGACGCCCGAATTTCGAATACACCATCATCCCTTTCTAGACCATTATATCCGCACCGAGATTGTATACCATATAAATCCCTCGATACTTCACCCCTCCTGAAATGGCAGGAAAGGATGGAGACAAAGCAAACCCGACCACAGAGGACAAAGGGAAGGGCAAAGCATCCTCAACCCCCCAAGAACGTACACCCGCCCAAACCCGTAGTGCACCCGGCGACATCAACGCGCAGATCCTGCAGATTCAAAGAAGAGCAGAACAGGTGCGACAGAGCACCCCGAGCAGGACAGAACAACCCTCATCCAGCAATTCAGCTGCTAATCCCAGATCCCCGGCTACTACAACATCGACCAAAACTGTATCGACTTCCAGCAGGTCATCTACTAGTCCCAGGTCGCCAGCTGTTGGTGCTACATCTAGGACGCCAACGGATAGAGATGTAACGAGCAATACCGCCGTAGGCGTCTCTGAGTCCGGCGAAGCGCCAACGAAGAAGAAAAGGAAGACTCGCAGGGGTAAGAAGAAGAGAAAGACACCACCTGAGGTCGATGGACAGACGACTGTCGGTGATGGGAGTGGCAGCGAGTCGGATGAAGCCAGCGTCGCTACTACGGAACCCGCACTATCGACCAAATCGGCAGGGAAAAGACCAATGATGGCTACAGAGGGTAGCAACGGGTCTACCGCCACACAATTAGCAGGAGCGGGTTCAAAGGGGGACTCGGGTGTGCTCAAGGATATTAGCAATGGAGTCTCGACTCCGGTGAAAAAGGAGGAACAAAAGGCTACGCAGCCTGAGACGTCTGGTAGTGGGAATGGAACTAAGAATGCTACGCACGAGGCATCTGGAAAAGATGATCAGAGTCCGGTCAGGGGTGGGAGTGTGGGACGGGAAGAAGAGGCCCTCACGGCCCTGGGTAGCGGAAAAGGCCCAACATACGCGGGGGTTGTTCGAAGGAGCAGTCGTATGGGAGTCCCAGCGAACCGCCAGGAGGAGCCCATAGATGAAACGTCAATCCTATCTACGTCTCCGAGCAGAAGCAGCAGTCGAGCATCGTCTAGAAATGCCGTATCTAAGGATGATACAAGCCGTCGTTCTTCCGGTAGTGTGGATATCAACTCCCGCGAGGGCGAAAATGACAAGGTGGATGCCGAACAAAAGAAGTTGCTCACTCGGTACAGGAAAGAAACCGAAAACCTTCGGGAACAGCTCGAAGGACAAAGTACTGACCTCTGGAAGCGTGATGCCGAGATCCATGAGCTAACCATAGAACTTAGCGACCTCAGACGGGTAGAGGGGGACCTTCGCCAGAGGATAAGGGCCCAAGAGTTGGATATCGCATCTGCAGGGAAAGAGAATTCGCAGCTCAATGAGGATCTCACAGACACGACAACATCGCTCGACAACGTAATCAAAGATGTGAAGGCGAAATCAAAGATACTCGCTCAAATAGAAAAGGAAATGGAGCAGCTACGAAACGAAAACAAAGAGCTTAAGGAGGAAAACAAAGCAAATCTTGCCAGATTCGACAAGTACGAGGTGCAGTGCAAAGAGCTCATGAACCAGGTGGTCAACTCCCCATTGCGAGAGCAGAACGCAAAGCTAAAATCCGAAAATGAGGAGGCTAGGGCCGAGCTCGATATTACACGCCAGCACCTGCAGGATTTGCAAGCGGAGCAAGCCGATTTGAGGAAGCAGGTTAAGAAGGGGAATGGGAAGCGAAAGCCATCTGCACTGAGCCTGGAGCTTGCAGAGTTGACGAGTAAGAAAGAGGAAGTCGACGAGGCAGAAAAGAACGACTCCTGTACGGAAATATGTGGGGAGGAGAGAAGCGCCTCCATGCTGTCGGAACATGGAAGTGCCCCTGCCTATGACCTCAGCGCCCCTGCAACTATCGCTATCGGCCAGTCTTCTCAAGACATGATCACTTCACCGTTACCATCCCCATCGTCTACACCGCACTCGAGTATCCAGACCCCCAAACCACTCGGGCTGCCCGAAGACAATGAATCCAAGGTTGCGGAAACCAACGCGCGCCTGGACGCTAGCACTCAAACATGTCTTAAGTCCTGCGTCTCAAGTTCTACCCAGACAGCCAAAATCGAACGACTAGAAATTCCCATAGATGGAAAAACAAGTGGCGCGGCACATATCGGGGTCAATGGGCGGTGGTCGGTTCAGAAGGGCAAGGCGGAATTGGCGAAACCCTCTATCGAAACCAAGACAGACGCCCATGCATCGGAGGTCAAGGATGCCTCAGTACAGGCGACAGAACAAACCATTTCCTCTCCACAAAGCAGGTCAAGGCGATTCTTAATGTTCCTTTTCATAATAGTTGTGTGGGTGATGATCATCCTTTGGGGCCAAGATGAGGAGTCACTCTGGTTGGAAGCAAACGACATATCTCGTGCGGCATTTGTTGGAACAAGGGACCGGACCTTGGGGCCATTTCCGTGGCTCGAAACTCTGAGGTTCGACCTGATCGTGTGGATGCAGATTGACCGGGTACTTCCTGGGTAAGATATGGCGTGGTTGGGATGGGTTTTCTAAGGCGTGTGTATGGTCTGCTGGTCAGATCCTGGGGGGTTTGTGGGGGAATGATTGCGGGATTCCAACACCTGATGTGCAAATAGATATGTGGGTAGAGGAGGTAGTAGCAAAGATAGATGAAATATTTCGCAAGTTTGCCAATATTATCAGTTCGAATTAGAGCTCTATGTCGTTGACCGTTTCTTGACGAGTTTCACGGGTTGTTTCGAGTTTGGTAGACAGAGGGGTTGTCGTGTCACCAATTGCTGCTGTGGCTCCATCAAACAAAGAGCCCTAGATGGGGGCCAGTTTCATCTTTGACGTTGTAAAATGTGTCCTTTTGTGGAGTTCTTTTCCGTTACAATGGAGTAGATGTCTGAAATAACCAGGGTATTTTACATTTGTAAGCCAATCGATAGCGATGGAAAAAACAAAGTTATTTAATGGGAATGATGAGAACTATTAAGGACTTACGGAAAGGATAGCATGGTGTTTCACATGGATCTGCTGCTATCTCATTCTCTGCTGCGAACTGCGGCGAAGGTGTCTAGACACTAGGCCAAAATTGTTCCGTGGTATTCTCATTGAAGAATGCACAGAAGACATGGATAGTACTTGTTGTGAGCGGAACGGATTTAACCTTATCGACATGTTGATATTAATCGTAGGTCTTATTCCCGCCTACCCCATCTCGACACCATCACGCCTGTCAGGGGCGGTCATGACCTGGCCTGGTCTTCTTGGGAACCTAGATCCGCCGAGCTATGTCGCTACCGTCTGTCATCTAGGCAACGTCCTAGAACAGGCTTTCATCTCTCTGCTCGGGCCGGGGGGCTCGACTTCAGCCCGCGAAGTAGAAGCATGGGCCTGACTTGATACCTTGGAAACAAGGTTCTCCGGCAGCAGGATGAAGATCTATTGATGCGATGCTCCTCTCAAGCGCTTTTATAGCCTTCCGCATCAATGGCTAGACACACATATTCTTGCAGGTGGTGCCTTAAGAATCTCATGTCCGTAGTTGGTTTCTGTAAGCAGAATGCCCTGGTCTCCATCGTCTCCAGAAAGCTGGCGGTGTCGGGAACTTGAAGTGACTGGCACACTAAGGCAAACATTTTTGTGGTCTAACAGGCGGGAAAGGCTTTGACAAAGTACAATGCGCCATTCGTCGTGTCTGGGTGATATGCATGTCTGGGGTTGTCCTCGCATCGTTTCATCGTACCCTGTCTGTCTCCTTTCTCTGCAATTGATGTGATGTCCACGGGTTGAAGTCGGCGCTTCCTGTTTGGGCTATTTTTAGCCCTCAGCCGGGCCGACCAAAGCTCCGGGATTCTTTGGGTGTTTGGCGCTAGTCTGTTTCGGGCCAGGCGTAACGTGGGTTGCGTCATTTTTGGGCGGTACTTCCATCCCCGCTGTAGTTTGCAGTGTTTCCTTGTACCTGCGGCTCAGCCTCCTGCGTCAACCTCATCCCTCGTTTTTCCGCTGGCCACCTCGCTCTCTCGTATGTCTCCCTTCTCCATCTTCGTCTTCTATCAACTCATCATCTCCGGCGCCTTTCTCAGCTAACACACTGCTGCTCTGTCTTCTCTTCAAGTTCTATTCCGCACTTTCCTTGATTCTCCTTTGCCTGCTGCATCGCCAGCAATAATGCTCCCCTCCCTTTTGGTGGCGGGCGCTTTAGCGCTGCCTGCTTCAGCCTTCTTGATTTCTGCTCCTGCTTTCCGCCAGGTCAATGGTGAAGCTCGGCAGCTTGATGATACCAACGTCAATAAGCTCGAGCTGAATGCCAAATGCTTTCAGTGCCCGTTTGCCGAGATCACAAATGAGCCCAGTCCGCGATGGGAGGATTTGTACGATGTCGTCCTGGTTCGTTTCCCCATATGTTTTGATAGCACAACGTGGATCTATGCTAATTTATATTATAGAACCTTAACTTCACCACTGATGGCACCGTCCTTTCCATGAATGACAAGCAAATCTACCCCATACTCAACCTCCCCTCAGATCTTGAAGCTGTCCTCTATCGCCAATCAGACCACAAAACTTCCTCTCCCCTCCCAGTCGGCTATGTCTTCGAACGCCTTGTCCGAAGCCCTGTCGCGGATAATAGCGGTGCAGAGTTTCTTGTATTCAACTTCATGGTCATCGATGTTGCTGGCTACCCTGTCCATGTGGACACTGTCAATCTCCGCGTGGTCCAGCTACCAAACGGCGATCTATTCATGGTTGGTGCCGATATCGAACAGACCTCTCCCAAAATGATGTCATGGCGTGAATGCCGCGGAAGTCCAAGTTGCCTCAAGTCTCTTATCATGACCCGCATCCGCTCAATCCTGGCAAGTGCAAAGACTAGAGCCATGGCTGCCGCTAGAAAGATCAAGGGCTGCGGTGGCCGCAAACCGTACCATGGCGGCTTCGTTGCACCGGCTGGCCCGTATAGAGGCAAGCCCCATCATGGCCCCCATCACGGGCCCCATCGTCACCGCAGCTCGTTCGCCAAGGCGTTCGCCCGGACCATCCATGCCATTATGGTCCCCGCTATTCTGGGTCTCTCTGCTGGTATCCTTGCGTGTGCGGTTGGTGTGGTTGGTGTGCTCATCGGGCAAGGAATTGCTGCTTTGTGGCTTCGCCATCGTCGTTCCTCGAATACCCGTGGTAGAACTGACAACGAGCACGGCGATGACGTTGAGAAGGAACCTCTATATGTTCCCGAGGGAGAAGCGCTTCCACCTCAGTATGAGGAAGAGGATTACGGAACTATTGTTCTCCCCATCGAGAAGGAATAGGCTACTTACCTTGACCATAACGGCGAAAAGCCCATAGCTGTTTACGCAAAAAAACGGTGTCGCTCTAGCGGCCGTCGAAAATCCAAAGTTGCTACTTGATTCGATCTAGCTTTCATTGAGTTATTATGCTTTGATAAAGAGTTTTAGTTTTTGAGGCGTTGACATTTACAAATCATTCATACCACACACTCTTTGGGGCAAATTTCGGGCTCCCGTATTTTCCTTGTGCTTGTTTCTTTCCGATCTTTTGAAGTTGTTGGAACTTGGAATATTGTTGTCATGAAGATAGCTGGCTACGTGAACTGGCTGCTATGTGATCACGCGGTCAGGTCCAGGGACCTCGCTGCCAGCTGAGGAGATATTACGTGATAGTTATCCGTCGGTTCTCAATATCAGATCGTCAACTAGAATGGATGTGTGCTCCTCTGACTTCCTCCAAGCAGCTTCGCTATGCAAAACTGTGAGTTGACAGCCACAGCAAAATAACACATGCGGGGCATGTAGTATAAAAACAATGTGGCTTCAGCCCGTTGAGACTACCAACCCCTCCTTCTAGCCAAGTTGACATGTTTGGCAGAATTAATACGATAATTATACGAGAATTCGATTTGCTTCATGCCCAACATGTTTGGACGGCAACTGTCAGCTGAAAAATGATTTTAGTACACCTCCCACTAGCCAATGATGGGACAAAGGCCAGGGTTCAACGGTTATGCGGAGTTGGTTTCTGGCGGGCATGGCTCTGTGACACTTCGTATTATCCTTGTTTGAATTCGGTGTTCAATCAATCGTTGCTAGCAGCCCGCCGTTCAGTCTGCCTCGCCGAGCCGAGGACGGCGACTGATGTATGGATCTAATTGGAGGCTGAGCGCTAACCAGCAGGAAACTCAATTCACCCTTGCTTTCCAAGTTTTGACAGCCTCTAGTTACCCCACACAAACCTTAACTAATCTTTGAAAGGGACCCATCAGCCTTATCTCCTACTGCATACTTAATTTCTTCCAGCAGTCAATTCATAATCCTCATTGGTTAAAGATAAAATTAAGGCTCGAAGAAATATCACCTTTCCGCTACTTTGATCTTCCAAAACCATGGGTAAGTTGGTCTCATTCTCTCTCCTCCCTTCCTCGTTAAAGTCCCAGACGCTAAATTTCTCCATAGCCCCGCGACTGCGGCAGAACGGCCTGAGATTTGAACCTCCCTCCCTGGTAATTGAGTAATGTATAAGCTGAGATTATCGCACTAATGCAGTTTGAACGAGACTTAAATGCAAAGCGCGATTCTGAGAGCGGGGTGGCTGAGCTTCATTCGACGGCGTCGCTGCGTGATCAGACGATGGGAGGGATCTTGTACCTCAATGATGCTCCGCGGGGAAGACATCCTGAGCGCCTATAAGAAGGAGGTGGTTTGCTCATTGAGAGAGTTTGAAATGAACCGTTCTGAATCGCAACTTTTTCCCCAGTTTTTTGTTTGGCAATTGTTATTGACTCGAGTCTAAACCCATATATCTGTTCCAACCTCAGGAGAGCATCATTATGACCACCGCGGAGAATGACTTCAAGGCAACTGATAGCGGAAGTGAAGGGGCTCAGTCAGACGATTCGCTGGGGCGACGTGCACGGGAGATCATTGCGGAGTTGGCTCTGAACAGAGGAAGTGACGACGACGAGGAAGATTATGATGATGACGAAGAAGACGACGTGAGCCCGGAAGATATCGAGGCCATGGAGAAGCTTGAGGTCTTCGTGAAGGAGAAAATGAAGGGCGCTCTTGCCGTGGATATTATAAATATGGGTCCCATGGTGACTCGTATTGTTGCATACGGTTTTAGAGACAACCAGCATGATCCCGACCCCGTTTACCCGTTGGATGATCCGGACAGGGGATTTGTACAGCCTGGGCACTCTTCGTTTGGTAGGTTGCTGCTCCTCGCTCTATGACCGCAGAAAGAGAGAGTCCTTCTAACATACAAATCTTGAACCGATAAGAGTCTTATCGGCGCATGAAGTTCTTCACCAACACCAAGGGACGGCCTACGGACACTAATATCGAGTTAAATACTTTCCTCGACGTTGAAAGTGATCCACGGTACGAAAATGCGAACCTTGGAACCGTCACCATCGAGGGATTCGGCGCTGAGTGCTGGGAGTACGAAGAATTTCGTGGTAGTGATGGTTTTCAAATGCCAGACTGGATGGAGGCCACGTTGAATAGCTACCCTGTCCCCCCGGTATACCATTCCCAGTTGCTTCGCCGAGTGGATCAGTTCAAGGGCGATGATGATGCTCACAAGATTGGTGTCGACTCAGAACAGGACGAGAGGGATCTTCGAGAGTTCGTGGGAGACGCAGCAATTAAACTGATGGCGAACGACCCCGATGTCAAGGCATCCGTTCTCATTCGCCTTATTGATCGGAAAGATGTCGCGACTGAGGATTTCTCGACCGTGGCGAACATAGTGGGGGAATGGAGGGGCAGTTTAACCCATGAAGTCAACTTCATGCGGCAAATCGTTTTTACTAAGGAATTAGCACGGAGGCTGCCTAAGACCGATTTCTTTATACAAAACCAGTTCAGTTCCAAGGTGTACGCCTCTCTGATTATTAGTGACCTGTGGCTACGGAACGTCGAGATGGCAGTTCAGGAGCAAACACGCAGCATTACCGAAGCAAAACAGCTTGCTCCAACTGAACAAGAAGAGGCCGACTCGATGATCAAAAAGGCAGAGGAAGCAATGGCGGCGGAGTCAGCGGAGGAAGCCATCAATCTATTCCGCGAAGCAATCGCAATCGATAGCAGCAATACCAGTGCCCAAAGGGGGTTGTGCGAAGCACTCTCTTCCCAAAAACGACACGAGGAACAGCTATCGGCCGCGACGAGTCTAGCGGCCACGACGCCAGGCGATCCTAATGCCTGGACCTTGCTTGGCAAGGCTCAGCTTGAGTACGGCAACGCTGAAAGAGCCATAGGGGCATATAAGCGCGCATTGGAACTTGCAGGCGAGGACAGCAAATCCACTGTCGCAGCAGGGCTTGCGGAGGCCGAACAAATTTCAAGAAATCTGGTCGAGACTATGGAAGCAGAACAAGACCCAGATAAAAAGGACGCCCTCCGCAAAAAAATCCTGGATCAGAAGTGGGATCCGTCTAGCAAAACGGTGGTCAGCATTTCCAAGGTACAGGAGCGCCAAATAGAAGGCCTGATCTATTTCGCAAAGGCAATGAAATGGCCCCATCTGGAAGAAGCTTGTCAGCAGATACCAAAGGCTTACGCTCTTAAAAATTCCAATGGGAACTTGCACGATTGGATGTTTGGCCTAACCTTGCCTGGCAAATGGTTCGCCGTCACCCTCATGGCATCTCTAGTTGCCTGCACTCCGTCCACTGGGTTATCCAATGGTCCTGATGACTACAACTGCGGCTTGGTCCTGCCCGATGTGGCAACAACATACTGGCGTGTGCGAACTAGCCTAGGGCGAGTATTGGGGACTCTCCCGGGCCTTGTCTCGCAGAACGGGTGGATAGGGCCCTGTCCCAACGTTGAGCTTGATCCCCCTGTCCCAGAAAGCGAGAAAGGAAAAGCCAGATGGATCGCACTCCAGTCCCGTCCTGTTCCTCACAATCTAAACAAACCCACTATTTACGATGAACCGGACGCCGAGCTCGAAGACGTACTCGAATATGATGGAGAGCAGGAGATCAAACCGTACATTGAGGAGATACAGGACACGGACAATTGGTCACTCCTCGCCCCCCCGCATGCATCGGCAGATCCCACTGCTAGTAGCAGCTGCGAGCTCAAATCTATTCGTCTCAAGCGAGTCATCTCTACACAGGAGGCCGAGGCCGATAATAATACCGACGAGGGGACAGAGTATGATGCCAGCATCGACTTCCAGCTAACCAAAGCGAATAATGACACTGACACAACCATCGTGACCTTCAATCTGAAGACGATTCCAGTCTTCGTGACTTGTCCCCCCTGTTATCCCTCCAATGGGAAAGGGCACGAAATCCATACTCGCCAAGAGAAGTGCTTCACACACCGTGTCTGGACGCTGGAGGACTTGTGCAGCCGTAAGGATACCGACGAGGATGGCGAGGGCGTCATCGTCATCGATGCAACTAGCAAGGGGGCAGAGGCTCTGGCTCGAGCATGGTGCGCGGAACAAGGGAAGAGTGCAGTAATCCGTAGAGAGGGGGGCCCATGCTACGGCTGTTCAATCCGCGCCGCTGGGAAGGCAATGAGGGTTGGGGTTTTGATCTGGGTTTCCTGAACGAAGCTTATTTGTTAAGGGGTACTAGTAACTTGATGCTGACATTCTCAATGCTGTTGAATCTACTGCTTTTATTGATGGAAATATGACTATTCTCATTCTGCTTTGGTGTCAGACCTCCACATATTTACGATTTAAGTATCCCAATGCAATGCCTTATTGGAATGACTCATTATTTGCAGAGCGAAGCGGAGCAATATATATACTGGCTTAATCCCTGCTAATTGTGGATCCCTCGTCCCGATTGGGAGTCTTGGCAGAATGGAGTGATCTGATTGGTGCGAACTTGAGTTGCAATCACATGACCTAAGTGAAGGGCAGTAACATGACTTAGGTCTTGGCGCGGCCTTTCCTTTTGCGGCCTAGTGCCACTTCCCGCGGACCTCGCAGTCTGCAACGTCTTTGAACACTGAGAGGCTCATGGGCAAGCAGTATTTTAGTTCCAATTCTCAGTTGATAGATCGGAAGGATGTCCCCAATGTAATGTCACGTGATTTCACCAAGCCCTAATGCCAAATTTAAATTGGCAACCACTAAAATATACTTTACTAGTTGAATCCACATCAACAACTAGTATCATTAGTTTAGTGGTAGAATTCATCATTGCCATTCAATTCCAAATTGGATTCCAACTCAATCCAAAGGAAATTGGAAAGAGGTTTTAAGATACATGTGGCCAGCCTGCCTTGCAGCAGGGGCTACCCTTTCCAATTTCCTTCAGAAATTGAAAAGGGGCCTTTATATAGAGGCCCATATTCAATTCACAGATGATGCATTTAAATATCTTTTTTTGTTTCTATAGCCTTCTAATATAACTTATAAAGTGAATTGTAAAGGAGTATTAATATATTTTACCTGCCTAGTAATAGTAGGTAGCTCCTCAATCATATCCTCCTAATGAAATCCTATTACTCTACCAGGCAAGCTATAAACAGAATTGACATAGTTATTTATGAGGATTAAGATGATTGATTAATTAAGCTATATACATTCTTAACTGCTATTTATATGACTTGGATCTTTAATAGTTCAAAATAATGAAAATAGAAAAGGCCACATAATTATATAGGGAAAATCATACAAATAATCAAAAACTATCTAATTTCCAAAAGATAAGAAAATGCTGAAAGAATCAAATAAATAAATATAATCATAGAAGTTGAGTGTGGTAAATCAATTTGATGATAGTATTAAGACTATTAATATAGTAAATATAGTACAGAATCTCACATACTCTCTCAGCAAATAATAGAAGTATTTGATGAAAAATTAAAATTAAAAATCAACATAGTTTTATGCTTATATCTATTAAGTTAATGAGATGACAGAATATCTTATGAGTAAAGTAAATTAATAATTTAATAAAGCTATTTATAAGTATCTCTTTCATTTCTATTCATCTAATTAATAAGTAGCATTCTCAGACCTCCTGATGAAGCTAATAGTTATGAATGTTAATATAGTAGAGCTTCATTACTATTTAGAGAGAATTCTTCTAGAGTAATTATATTATCTGAGTGTTATCATTATGAATAATCAATTTATATTAGAGGTTAAATTTTATTTATTTGAAGACTCTCCTTCATCAGTAGGCCTTATAAGTAGTAGTAGATATAATGAGTAATTTAGATTCAGTGGAAGATGTACTCATAGTCTGTTGTTTAATAAACTTCTAGTTAATTATACCTCTAAAAAGTATAAATATCATCTTATGAGTACTTCATTAGGTAGTAATATTATTAGTAAATGTAGCATTCATGTGAACATGAAATACTAGTTTATTATCAATTGGAATGTTGTATTTAATCATCAGATAGTAAGTTTAATATCTATAAGTAATAAGATAGTTAATGAGATCACTGTGCTCAGAGCCAGGCTAAATCATGTGGTCTACCAAAGCACTCATAGTATATATAAAATTAGACTGAGTGCTAATAGAAGGATAAATAATAAATCTCATTTTATATTGATAACTATAAATTTACTGTAAAGTTAGTGAGTCATCATAAGAAAGTATTAGTTTAGTTGATAGGAATATGTGATAGAGTCTATAACATTTAACATCAAATTTTACAGCTATTTTAATTATATAGCTGTTCTGGCACAACTAGAGTTTCTTAGTGGCATAATCTCAGAGAACTTAAATTTCCAAAAATTATTAAAACTCTCTTATATCTCTAAGTTCATATATCTTCATTAATACTTCTATAAAGTTAACAAAGACTATCTTATTTCTTTTATAATATAAGATGATGATGTTATTAATATAGAAAAACATTATAAGGCCTAGCCCTATAAATAGATATAGTTCTTTGGGCATCTAGATTAAATCTAGCTTTTTTAAAGTCTTTTTCAGTTTCTCATTCCACAGTAGGGGAGATTCAGGAAGTCTATATAGGGCCCTGAGGAGGAGTAAAAGTTAACTGGGAAGTTTATATTTAGAAGGTAATTTAATATAGATCTCACTATCTATCATTGCATTCAGAAAGGTATTAACTGTGTCATATTAGTATGCTTTAAAATTAAATGTAGTAATAATAGTTATAAGAAGTCAAAAAATCTTTAGTATAAGAGTTATAGATCTCATCTCTACTATGTCATTTTTCCATAGATTTCTACATATAATAATGTAGGCCTTAAACTTCATAATAAGGCTATTAATATTAAATTTATAGGTAAATACTCACTTAAGAGGTAAGATCTTTCATTTCACAAGTTGTTTAGATATGAGTCTCTAACACTATTTTTACTTAAGAGTATTATATTCAATCTGTGTAACTTTTTATTATTCTTCTCTAAATTCATGTTTCATAGCAGACTTCCAACTACATGGTGAAGTAGGTAATCAGTTGCAATAAAGATAGTAAGATAGAGATTCATATATTTTTATAGTTATAAATATAGTGTAGAATTCTAGAGTGTTATCTAAATTATTCAAAATAATAATATAATTAGTATAATCTGAATTAGGTTTTTAAGATCTACATCCAGAAAGTATGTTATTAAAGGTAATATTATTATATATTTTTCTTGAGAGAATTATTAGATCTTCATTCAGTATTAACAGCTCTTCTTGTAGAAATTCAAGTAATTAGTTAGAGAAGTCCCTTAAGTTAGAGTCAAGTTTAATATTTAAATTGTTAATATATTAGATTCTACTTATTAGTGTTCAAAATTTAGGGAAGCCTGCAGTGAGTATAAAAGTTAGTTCTAGAGTTAGTAATACCTAAGATAATAAATCTGATAATATTTTTAAAGCTAAAGGGGCTATTATAGAGATAGGCATTGAGGGTTTAGTAGGTCTGTAAATCATAATTTCATTATTAGAACTTTTATTTTCCAGAACATTAAACCTCACAGTTTTTAGAATGTCATTTGAAGGTAGTAAATCTACTGATACCAGAGATGTCAGAGGAAGCTACTTAGATAAATTCTCAGAATTAAAAAAGACATCTTTATTGAAGATGACATCTTAGGTCTCTATAATCTTTCACTCTCTTAGAAGCCAGATCTGAAAAATATTATTTGCCACATATCTGACTAAGTACCTGATTTTTACATACAGGGCAAGTTTTCAGAGCTTTGAGATGGTTTTATTAAGAATAAAGGCCTGGCATCTATATGCATGTAGGTGGCTGAGGTCAAAATTCATGATTTTTTAGAGATAAATAGCTAAGATCTATATCAGAGTTTTTCATTTCAATTAACAGATTAGTGTTTAATTTAGTAAATAAATTACTACTATATAGATCTCTGGCCAGAGGTCTTCCAGAAGATTTACAGCAATTTAAATAGTACAGATAAGAATAGTTATTATACCCCCTAAGCATTCTACTGCATTATTAGATTCTGAGGTTCAAGCAGGAAATTAGTTAATATAAATACTACACAGTTCTGTGCAATTTGTAAATATCTTGATAAGTAAGGTTTCCCCATCCATATAAACAGTTAGAATATAAAGGTCATAGCATTTTTCAACTTCATTAATGAATTTTTTGAGGAATCCCTCACATCAATCTTTAGTCAGAAGTACCTCTACCCTGTAAGTGTAAATAAATAATTTATAGATGTGAGTAAGATATCTATCTTTATTATAAGCTAGAGATATATAAGTTAAATCAAAATGAATGACTTTAAATAGCCTATCTTCTTTATTTATTAATATTTAAAAGATTTGAAGATGTACTTTTCTTCTTCTACAATCAATACAGTCTATAGTTCTCAGGCTACCTATCAGGCAAGCTCTAACAATAGATTTGGGCAGATGTTCAAGAGCTTCAGGTTCCAAATAACCTAGGTATTTATGCTAGAGGGCTGTAGTAGCCAGTATAGAAACTCAAGAAAGTATTTAGATAGTATATATTACCTCATTTTCATTAATAATTAAGTTGTATTTGAGAATAAATTTCTTATAATAATATTATAAGTAGAATAGAATATTATCTTTTTAGAGTACAGATGAGGCCAAGTAATTCTGAGTTAAAAACTTGACTCAGACTTGAAATTATTCACCTCAATTCACCCTGAGCACCTACCATTATGACTTGGCTTAACTCACACTGTATATTTCTTCAACTCAAGTAATCTCCAAATTACTCAGAGAATCAGAATCTTCAGGTAAATTTCCTAATTAGATTAGTCTGAATAGTTATATGATATTTATGCCCTGAATACCTGCTATGCATTTTTTTAATACATTACTCTTATGTAATGGAAAAGTAAATAGCTGCAAATCAAAAACTAAAAACTGCATTCTATAACCTAGTATCTGTATATATACAATGAAGTAGATTATCTTAACTAACCCTTCTTTCTATCTTAATATATATTATTATTTATAAATAATAACATCAATTACTACTCTCCTTATCTAGCATAATACTTAATATCCTCTTCTTTTATATGTCCTGCAGCTACTAACTACCTTATTTTTTCATAGCCTCTACTTCACATCTCTCAGCTGCTTCTCTTCACAATTCTTTTCCTAAGGAATTCAGGCCACTAAATACTCAAAATCCTCTTTCACACACAGGCTGACTTAAACTAAGTGAACTTCAGGAGGTTAATGCATCATCAGGAAGATACTGAAGTGCTAATGTATTATTAGAAAGATATTAGGAGGTTAATGCATCATTAGGAAGTATGGAAGTCACTAAATATCTGATTATTATAGGTTACCTTGATGTGAAACTATCATTCAACCTGATTGAAATCTACTTCAGTGAAGATTTCTAATCTTTATCATTTTATTACCATCTTCTCCTTAAATTATCTGAAATTACATCATCTTCAGACTCATTATCTCTAGCATCTTATAATATATTAATATCAGTACTTTCATTCTCTATATTACTAATTATATCTACCTTACTTAAGGTCAAGTCATCATTTTCTTTATTTTCATTAAATTCATTATTTATCATCTTATTCTCTTCAGCCAACTTACTCTTCTTCTTACTCAGGGTGACCTGATCCAAGCACATCTTCAGCATCAGAGTCCACAAGGTTAATGGCTTAAGATGACTGTGGTAGTAATAATAGATATTATAAGCTACATTAAAGAGTTGTTCTATACTAATAGTTAAATCAGGTACTAAAAGATAGTTTTAAATCATTTATGTTAGAATAAAATACTACAAATGATGTTCCTTCCAGTACAGCAAGTAATCATATTTCTCACTTGACTCTATACTAATATTTAGTACACCACATGAATATAGATAGATACCCCATGCATGAGAGTAATAAACTAATTTTGATCTAGATACTTCTTTACCTCATTTCTCCCACTGACTTCAGCCAAGGCAGTGCTGTTGAGTATATTACTGAAGATCAAGTTAAAAAGATTATTTGATTATCTCATTTGTTGCCTAGGCTACTGTTGTGATGTGTCTTTATCAGATAATTTAAATATATATTTATTATACACTTCTTAGAAATAGTTTCAGTACTTTCCTCATTATTTATAGTCATTATCATCTCAACTTTCTTAACTGAAGAGCTTTAATTTCTGATTTAAAGATAGAATTATTATAACAGTGTAGAGATACTCATACTTCTTTTTCATATCTATGTAGTATTTAACTAACTTCTCATAACATTTATACAAGATATCATATATTAAATACTTCCAGTACAAACACTTTCTCTCTAATACTACTTTATAATGATTAATATGATTGAATAGATTCTCATATAGCTGAAGCACTATAGAGAGGATTGAGATCATTACTGTAGAAAGTGCAGCTGTATATTTAGTAAAAGGTTTTGTAAGCTTAATTAAATACTTAACTGATTATCACTTATTTCTATCTAGTCTAAATTTGACTTGCCAATTAATATCTCCAACATACTTATCTATATAGACCCTGAGTCTAAGCACATAATATAGCATATAAAAAGTTGAATTCCATTGAGTGGCTACATCTATTACTAGTAACTTTAGCACTTCACCTGTCCCATTCATATCAGACTGTTGAATATCACAAAATGCTTATTTATACTATAAACTCATATTAATATATCAAGTTAATAGATGAATCTAGTGAAATAGAGTCAGCAGCAATCATTTAGCATTATTATCTATAGATAATAAAAATATAGCAGGAAATTACATTGTCTGTGAATAACATTTCAAAGCAACAGTAAGCTCATCTTTGCTAGTATCTAGAAGACACTCTGCATCTGTGTGAGATTAGATAATATAAAATCATCTCAATCTCAAGTTATTCTATTATTTTCTAGGCTAACCTTTATTAAGTTCAGAAGTTCCTTCATGACCAGCTGAATTACATGAGCCAGGCATAAAATCTTAACATATTACTTAATATGTGTTGATGAATTTAGCATTCATATTATTATATTCAGACTTGCAATAAGTGTTACATTATTACTCTCATTATCTATTATCATACTAAATATTTGCTTTTTAATACTATATATCTTCATAATGTTCATTGCAATATCAGATAGCTCCCTCCCACTGTGCTCAGTTTTAATGTGTTTAAATCCCAGTATAAGTTCCTAGAACTTCTAATTGCAGTTAATAAAGTATACTACTACTACCATAAATGCATCATTGAATGGGCTGATTCAGCTATCAAGGGCAAGGGAGATATAATCCTCAGTAGGTATATAATTAAGAATCTGTTAGAAGCCCTCTTTTATAAGCTTATTAGTAATCTTTAGGATATATGATATATTAGGTATGATTGCACTGAGTTACAACATTCAGATTATTTAATAGAAGTAAAAGTTATTCATAAAATGAAAGAGTAATTATGTAGAAACTAAAACCTCTATCAGAGTTTACCAGAATTTCTCTTTAGTAAATTCAATATCATCTGTGCTATTATCCTCAATCATGTTAATCTTATATAGTTAGCTGAAGCCCTAAAACTCCTATTACAGCCTTAAGAACAAAAAGAATACTTATTATTATTTATTATGATATTCTCCTTTGTGATGTCATTAAATCAACATTCTTTATACCTTGAAATCTTGCCTGCCTCTGACAGTATTAGCTCTTTTTGATATAATTATTCATTGTTGTTATTATCTCACCCTTTAGTAATGAGTAAGTAAAATATTTATTATAGTATTTATATGACACTATAGGTTTCTCATTTATTGCTATAATGCCCTCTTGGAAGAACTACCACACTTTTACCATACATCACATGGAATCCCAGATGAAGGGCTTTAAACTCCTAGAGTGCTTAGCCCATTTTGTTGACCTCTACCATCATTTAAAAATCTTGAGATTTGAATGTTTTACCCCTGGATAAACCACAAACTGGTTGTCATAATCAATTTGTTCTAGTAAAGGAGGAATAGATGCACTAATTCATGGAGGTATTAATAGATTAATATTACTTAAATTATTAATAGGAAGTTGTAATTATGAGGAAAAGGTGGAATCAAAGCTTTAACTCATTTTTCTATGATTATAATAGAAAGGTGCAAGAAGTAGATACTAGACTTAGAAAATAATAAGAAATGAATAATCTTTAATATCAAAATTTTTCCAAGATGATAATAAGAAGAATGAGATAATTCCAGGGGAAGTCCCAGACTTTCTGAATCTTCTCAGGTAATCATCCAAAAAATTCTTTTCATTAGTATGGGAAGTTAATATCCACCCTTTATGAATATATTTAAATTATTAGATATATAATCATATTCTGATCTACATCATCAACTGTAATTATAGTTAGTATTCATTAAAGAATTATTAGAGGATGAGTACTTTTAGTGCTTATAAAGACTATACTTTGTACTTTCACCTTTAAAATAATAATTTCTACATGCTCCACTACTGGTAGATATATCATTCAGCAAATCATGTAGCACAAGATAATCTTTGAATGGCCCAGATCCTTCAGCACACTAAGTATATAAATATTGTGAGATAAGCTCTTAAGTCTGAATGATCACTGCATCCCAGGCTGATTCTTAATATAAATTAATAAACTGTGATATATCTCTAACTCAGTATAATAAGTATGAAATCAGATATTTACTGAGGCTCTCTACTACATCTATATTTAGTTGCAAATAAAAAGACTAGTCAACAACTAGATTCTTTGAAGTTAGATCTTTACATAGCATCTATTTAAGTATCTTAATGATAGGTGGGACTCAGACTCCTGCAATTTTCCAGTGTCAGTAGAGATCACCAAAGTACAACACATTATATATAGTACTTATAAATGTAATCAACAATTCTTCAAACATGCCTTCCCCTTTAAATTTCTGAATGCAAATACCCTCATTCAAAAGCCCTCATTGAGATCTATTTGCCATTCAATTTTGGTGAGGTTTGAACCAGAATTGGGGGTGTGG